>JAFVLL020001023.1:0-12679 GCA_021397915.2 Tor tambroides | reverse complement strand
GCGAAATTGGGCTTTTATGGAGGAAGGAAAGCGCACCGCTGGAAAGGGGCGGGATGGGGCGCAATAATCGTTTTATCTCGATTACTGTGTTTTCATAATCGTTGGAGGCCTAAATCGAAATCGAAACTGAATTTCGATTAATTGCACAGCCCTAGCATGTAGGGTTTTATAATAATCTAATCTGTAGGCTTTATTTTACTGAAACAGCATTTGAAACCCATTTTACTTCTATAACATGGTGTATTATTTAGAATTTGAGTTTGCACTGCATCTTAGTCTTATATATTGAAACTTTAAGATGTTGCATTGTGATAAAATTATGAGTATGCACTTTTTTACAGCGTGGATTTAAATGCATTTCTTTTTATTCTGAAATTTTATTAAGCCTTAAAAGACATTTATAGGGCCGTAAAGATGCATCCGTTTGCTATTTGCGGAAACACGCTGTTTACACGTTATGATTATCCATGTTTAGAGATGCGTAACCTCGTGGCTGAAAGAGCGCGGGCCACACACAGTGTGTTTGGTATATATATATCTGTGCGTGTTTTGTGTGTATGTGTAGACATGGTTTGGCACCACTGGAGCCACATGAAAGAAATGAGTGACAGAAAACGATTGGAGCTTCATTTCCCACAGTAACTCGCTCACAGCTAATATATTCCTTTATTTCCCTGTCCTTCTCATGCTCACATGGTGCTCGTCGAGTCTTTCCCCCGCCGGACTCTGGCGTGAATGAAGCAGAAGCTCTGACATCAAAGGTGAACAGAGATAAATGTGTGCAAATCCTTTACCGAACTGGAAAAGCCATTAAGGGTTCTGTCATGGAAAGTTTGTGCATTTCTGGCTTCAGCTGTATCAGACACATAGCCAGAAGTTTATCTCACCGGTATTTCACTAGATGTAGGGTGTTGTAAATCTAAAAGCTCAAAACAGTTTCCATGAAGTTTGTACTGTATATGTAAAGCTATTCCCTTTGTGCTCTGTGATGATATGTTGATTTGATACACTACCATTCAAAAGTAAGATTTCTTATATTAAGTCACTTCTGTTCACCAGGGCTGTTTATTTGACTAAAAATACAGTAAAAACAGTAATATTGTGAAATATTATTACAGTTTAAAAGAACAGTTTTCTATGTGAATATATTGTAAAATGTCATTTATTCTTGTGATCAAAGCTGAATTTTCAGCATCATTACTCAGTCTTCAGTGTCACATGATGCTTCAGAAGTCTTTCTGATTTGCTGAAACATTTCTGATTATCATCAATGTTGAAAACATTGTGCTGCTTCATATTTTTTGGAAACTGATACATTTTTTCAGGATTCTTTGATGAATAGAAAGTTCAAAAGAACAGCGTTTATTTGAAATAGAATTTTTGTAACACTATAAATGTCTTCACTGTCACTTTTGACCAATTTAATGCATCCTTGCTGAATAAAAGCATTCATGTCTTAAAAGAAAATCTTATTCCCAAACTTTTAAATGGTAGTGCATATACCATACTGAATGATTACAATATTCATGTGCCATGGTATTTACAGTATATGGTACTCCAACATACCTCAAAAAAATATTGTGGCATTACATTTACAGCAAAGCATGATATACCGTGGATTGATGCATGCATAAGTGTATGAAAAGTTATGCTGTTACAATAGACTATAATATTTATGTATTTGAATGCATTATTTGATATATTGTGGTATAATTAGTAGCTTTATTAGTAATACTGCTTTATATATATAGACCGACAGTTTGGATGGATATGAGTTGGATATGTGTGTTGGAAAGTTTGATAGAAATGTCCTGCAGTCAGTCGTCTTCATCAGGTCCAGCAGTAATGCGGATGTATTGGTGCTCGCTGGACGCTGCTGTACATCTGGATGCGATTACGGTCTGTCCGGGAGGTGGGGGTGTTTGACGGGGGTGTTGCCTGTGTAAGGGGGACTGCTGGTCTCAGTCGGATAGTTTCAATGGATGTGAGTTGGATTAAGCGCGAACAAAGACACGATGACTGTGCGTGATTTGGCGTGACTCATTGCCGGGAGAGATCAGCGATGAATGAAGGATTCGCGCGCAGGGAGTTTCGCCCTCTGACGACATCCGCATGTCTGAACAGGACCATGTTCTTTTCAAAGTGAGTAAAGGGTTGTTGTTGGGTTTTTTTGGCAATTATGAAAGGAAAAACTTTGACAGCAATGTGTTTTCTTTTACTAATCCCTGATTTTTTTTAAGGCTCATCAAAGTGGACACTGCTCTGTATTATTTTTTTATAAAACTGATATTTTCAGTTCTAAATTGGATAAGTCACATACAAAGCCAGTGTAAAGTAGACCGCAGTTGCTTATGCTGGAATAATTGTTTATTATTATTACATATTATGATATTAATATTAAAATAATAACACCAATAAATAAATGTAATATTTTACTGAACAACAGTGTCTTACTGATTTTTAGTATAATTTGGTATAATTTATATAATATTGTATTTAATGCTATTTTGATTTTTTAAAAATATATTTTCAGTTTTCATGTTAATTTTAGATTACGTTTTAGTAATTTTGTTATGTGCTTTTGTAATTTTTTGTATTTTTTTCTATTTCTTTCTTAGTTTTTTATTTGTTTGTTTTTGACTTTACCGTTACAATATATACAGTTCAATTTTTTATATTTTATTTTATATTTATTGTATTTGAGTTACTTTATATGTATTATATTTACCTTATAGTTTTAATTAACAAAATCAGCATGCAGATGAAGTAATTTTGAGTAACACTTTATTTTAAGGTGTTCTTGTTACACGTTACATGTACTTACTATTATATTTTATTTATGATTTAATATACATATACTTATTTTATTTTATATTTTTGGTTAGTTTAGTTATTTTTAGTTATTTATGTAATATTTTTAGTTAAGAGTAACAATGCTGCTGATGTAAGACAGTGTATTAATCTATTAATCATATGCATATGCTGTGTAATATGAAAAAAAAAACGCTCTTTAAAGAAGGAAGAGGGCGACTCCTATTAGTTAGAGACAAACCAGAAACAAGTGCATGTTCATGTTTACAGAGGTCAAGGTCAAGTCTTAAGCCGCTAATTAGGATTTTCAAAGGTCTACAAAGGCTTTTCTTCCTTTTGAAGTGTTTGGATATTTTATTAGTCAGTTTACTGTTGGAGTAACCATGCTTGTTTGAATTGGTCACCTGGTAAATAGCTCAAGACTCAACATGCTCTTTCTTGTGTCACTAATGGATTGAATCCATTTTTTCTTCAGTATGGGTGTAACTCAAAATACAGTCTCAGCTGATATGAGTGCTGAACGCTGGGAGTTGTCACAAAGCCCCAGATGCTTTTCATATGGACTAAGGTTGGGAGGAGAACATAATTGCTTAATATTTCAAGCCTAACAAAACCTCCCCACCCAAAGTCATTTCTCAGTTTTTTAATCACAAAGAATACAAATGAACCAGCCAACTTGAGCTGTGGCCAGGAATAACAGTGCTTCAATAACACAGATTCTGTCATCAAATATTAGTCTTGCAGTCAAATTTAGTAAACTGAGCTGACTAGTTTTCTTCATGCACAGCTCCATTCTTCACAAAGACCCCCAAAGGAGCTGTTAGAAGTTATCAACCCACTACAGCCTCTATTCCTGTCCACACTTCAGATTTTTGTGAAGGTGAAACCCAGTTCAAACATACTAGACCAAGTTATAGAGTTTTTTTGTTTCTTATTGCATCAGTTTTACTCTAGCTCCCTTTATTTAGTAGTCAAACTTCAGACAAAAGCTTTATCTCAGTTTTAGAGAAACAAGAGCTCTTTTTGTCTCGAAGCGTCTCATTAGTCAGACTTCTGACTATTGGCTTAAAGACTAGTCCATTTGTACAATATAGCAAATATTTTTCACACAGACTAAATATATAGTAAACAGTTTTGTATATATCCTGAAAATATAGCATTACTTAATACTGGAAATGAATGGCACAACTTACATTGTAAAATAAATAAGCTCATGCACTGTAAAAAAAAAAAAAAAAATTGTCCTTTTTTTACAGAAAAATACTGCAATAACATCAGACACTGAACAACAAAAACTGGTGTATAAACAGTTTTCACTCAAAAATTGCCAGTAAATTTCACAACTAATTACAAAGCAAAAGCAATTAACATTGAAATAATGTGAAATTTTGAAGTAGAAAGACTGAAATAGTGTTTTCTTGTAAAACACACTCCAATAATCTTTGTTTTATTTGAAGTTTTGAAAAAATATTTTTTACAGTGTACATTACCTGTAATTTTAGAGTAAAATAATGTCAAATATATGTTGTTTTTTTGCTAGTAAATAATATGGATGACTATATAAAGTATAATGAAAAACAGTAAAAAGACTGGATTACTTAATAATGGAAAATAGAATTCTTAATAAAACTTTGTATTTTTTACAGAAAATACTGTAATCACTGTAGAACAACATCACGTTATATATAATTTTATTAAAAACGTCAAATATATGATTTTCGCAAGTAAAAAATATGAATTACTGTATAATAGAAAATAGAATTCTTAATAAAATATACAGTAAAAGGACAGTGAATTAAGATAATTAAATATGATTACTAAGTGGAAAAAATATCACTGTAATCACTGTAAAGCAATGTCACATCATATGTAATTTTAGATTTAAAAAATGTCAAATGTTTTTTACAAGTAAAAAAAATATGAATTGTAAATTTCAGTGAAAAACGGTAAAAGGGCATTACCAGAAATCACATATAATCAGCACATATGATTACGTTTCATATAGTCAAATCATTTTGTTTCTTCTTATTTTTATTATCAGTAATGTACATTAGGATGTTTTATGTTGCATTTCCTGTTATTTAATGAATGTTTATTGCATTGTTATTTTTGTTGTGTGTGAACCTGTTGGTTTGTGTTTGTGTGTCTGTGAACCATCTACAGTATGTGAGATTATTGGCCATGTTTTACGGACAGACAGTTTATGATTCATCGTTTCACCACATGTATAATCATGATGGTTATCAGTACATTTTAAGGTTAAAAGAAGGTTCTGATACTTCAAGTAGATTGATATATGTATTAACATTTAAATAATTTATGAAATATGTGGTTATAGGTTGTAAAATATACAGGCAAAAATATACCATCTTGTAATACCTGTAACACTGTCACAGTCACAGCTGCTGGTTTTTTTTGTTTTTTTAACAGTCTGCACTGTAAAGCTACTAAAGAAACTAGCTCTATTTCTTACATTGTCTTCTTTTTCCATTTTAAACTTGTACCTTTTGGGCCGTGTTTTCTCAGCGGCTGTGATGAATGATTTCCTGAGTTATTTGTCGGTTTCCACTGAATGTTCAGATGAGATTGATGGCACCGTTGCCCATTCTGGAGACCACAGCGGTTCCTCATGAAACGTCCCTCAGCCCAATATAGAGACAGCAAGCGTTTATTACTGAGAGTGGGTCTGATGAACTAAAGCTTCCCTCGGCCCCTGCTCTGTTCTCAGACATCAGTCACAGCGTTTATGTGAACAACATCAGCTTGTGTCTGTGTGTTGGAGCTTCAGCTGTACATGCACTTGTCTGCAGTGGTATTTTCTATACACTACAATATTAATGCTTAATAAAATATTTTTGAATTACCTTTTATTTTAATGTTAGTACTGTATGTTTTAGATTTTTTTTAACATGCTCAATATATGCTTTCATTCTATTTTTGTTTGGTTTAATATTTTATCTTTAATTTATTTTTATCAGTTTTTGTCATTTTAGCACTTTAACTTTTAATTCAGTTAGTTGCCAAGTCATTTCTATTTTTTGCTCTTTTTTTTTTTTTTTTTTTTACATTTTTCTTAGTTATCTAACATATTATAATTTATTTCAACCTTTTCAATTAATGTTTTATGATTTCTTTTTTGTTGTTGCTTAAAAACATACATTTTTATATGCTTTTATTTTTCTATTATTTTTTTTTTAATATCTTAACATTCATTTATTTTTATTTCAGTTTTACTTTTGGTACATTTATGTAAATATTAGTACTTTTATGTCAATTAGTTGTCAAGACAACATTCCAAGTTTTCACACATTTTATTCATTTTTTTCTTAGTTATCTATTAAAAAATATTAGATAACTAAGAAAAATGAAATAAATAAAATAAAAATATATAAATAAAATAAAATAAATTATCATCTTTTATAAATAAATTATATTATATCATTTTATTTTATTTATATATTTTTTATTTTATTTATCAGTTTTAGTGATTTTAGTGCATCAACTTTATTTCAGTTAGTTGCCAGGGCAACACTTCAAATTTCACTTTTTTTCTTTCATGTTGTTACACTTTCTTGAAGTGATCTAATATTTATATTGTATTTTAATGCAATTTAAATAAATGTAAAGTATTTTAAAGCTTTTTTTTCAATTAACAAAAATATTTTTAGGTTTTATGACTTTATGATAGTGAGTTTTGCACATGGTAGCACTTCTATTTTCTTTAGAAAATGTAAAAATCTAGTCATCAACTTGTTCTTTGGTCTTCTCATTATGTAATATCTCAGCATGCTAATCACAATTCCCATTCAAAGGAAGCTAAAACTAGCTGACACAGACTTTGGCCGGCTTTTGGCTCCAGTGTGCCACCATTACATCTCAAACGGGTGGAAACAGAAACTGATGTGGAAAAGCAAAGCATTAAGAAATGTCTTTGCGGGAGTCGTCTCTAACCGTTGAGACATGTAGGCAAGTCCATTCTCTCCCCTCTGTGCCGCACAACCTGTAATTAGCACAAATTGCTGGCTCCTTAAGTTGTTCTTCCGAACATCAACAAGCCATTTTTGTCCTCTGATTCTTTGGTACCCATAATTCCCTTTTCCATCTCCGTAGACTCTGCTGAGTCGGAAACCACAAAGTACTTCAGACCCAGCGTGATGGCAGATAGAGACAGAGATCTACAGTGATCATGACTCAGGTTCATTACTAACATCCCACGTCTGTCATTTGCTTAAAGGTTCTTCAGTGGCTCTTTGAAGCACCTTTGGTTCAGATAGAACCCTCTTCTGGTCCAAAACAATCTTTCACTTGGGATCTCTATCTCTAAAAAAAAAAATGAAGGTTCAACTCTCAATTACTTAGTTTTTAGTTATTGAAAATATTATACATTTTTTGATTAATTCATTCATTCATTTATGTACTTATTTATCTGTTCACCTCCTCTTTTTTACTTTTAATTGATTTAAAATTAATTTAATATTAATAATTCATAATTTTTCTAAATTTTTCTTTTTATGTAGTTTCACACTTTTTTTTTAAGAATATTGTAATTGCCAGTCTTTTTTATTATTATTTTGAGAGAATTATACACCTTTTTCCTTTTTAGTAAGAATGTAATTATTATTATTTGTTGGGTTTTTAAAATTCTGTTTATTTATTTATTTGCTTGCAAAAGTTAAGCATCTATTTACTTCAGTGTTTTTAGTTATCAGGAATAGAATTATTCCCAATCTTTTTTTTTTTTTTTTTTTTGATTAATATGAAACATTTGTTTATTTAATCATTCCCAAGATTATAATCAAACATGTAATCATCGCCAATCTTTATTTTCCTTTAAAGGTTTTATTTTGAGAGATTTCCACATCTCTTTACATTAGCAGATAGTGCAGATATTGTAGAGCTATTTAATGCATCACAACTGGTTGAATTTATTTTAGAATAGAAAACACAATGACATATAAGAGGACAGTTTGGAGAGGAAGGTTTTAAAATGTGCAGATCTTGCATAGCGTTTGTGTTCACATACGTATGCATGTTTCAGGCCTAAATCACATCTTTGTCATGCAAGACTGAAGATGAATCATTATGATGCTAGTGTGGCTTTCCCTCTTTCAGAACAGATGGACGAACCCCAAAGCTGTAGCGTTTGCCAGAAA
Organism: Tor tambroides; assembly: GCA_021397915.2. Classification (NCBI taxonomy): domain Eukaryota; kingdom Metazoa; phylum Chordata; class Actinopteri; order Cypriniformes; family Cyprinidae; genus Tor; species Tor tambroides. The sequence goes on along the minus strand of JAFVLL020001023.1, from coordinate 4,715 downwards.
AACCCATTGGTAGTTACGGCACTGATGCTTTGCCGTTCACAAAATCGCTGACCTTAAGAACAAAAGAGTTATTTTAAACTTCTCCAATCACTACCCATCATTCTGTTTTGCATCTACATGCCTTTCAATGTTTTTGGGGAGTAAAGACAAACCTGCTCCAGGGCCAGAACTGAGCTTGTGTGGTAGATTGAGTCTCTGGTCATATGGTGAAGACATCTGTGCCATTATGAGATCCTGCTGTCTGTTCCCAGGTCAGGTAATGGAGCAGAAAACTTCCCATAGGAAAGACAAGTGACAAATGATTTCTCTCTATATTATCTCAGTTGTTTCTCATAGACGATACTGAGATGAAATTGAGATTTAATGAATGGTACTGTGATCTTTCTCCTGAGATTTCAGTTTGCTCTGAAATCTATGGAATTCCAGCATGGAATACAAAAATGAAACACATTTGTGACTTTATATCTCACAACTTTTTTCCTCTTAGTTCTAAGAAAATTTAGAATTGTGAGATATAAACTAGATATAAACAAGATATAAACTCTGAATTGTGAGATATAGTCACAACTGTCACAAGTCATAACTGTGGCCAAAAAAAAGGCTTTAAAAGAATTTAAGAAGTTTTAAACTCAGAATTGCAAGATGTAAACTTATGATTATGAGTTTAGAACTTGCAAATGTGAGATATAAACAATCTGATTTGTGAAATATTCACATTTGAGAGAAAAAAACAACAGAATTGTGAGGTAAAAAGTCACAATTACCCTTTTTTTAATTTCTGTGACGTAAAAAAAGAATTGCGAGATTTAAACTCAGAACTCTGAGAAAAACTTGCAAGATGTAAAATTGCAATTACGGTTTTAGAACTTGCAATTGTGAGATATGAACTCTAAAAGAGAGAAGGAAAGTCAGAATCGAGAGATTAAAAAGTCACAATTATGTTTTTTTTTTTTTTAATTCAGTGGCAGAAACAAACAAACAAAAAACTCCGAAATCTGAGGAAAGGGAAAAAATGTGAGTTGTAAATTTGCAATATTGAGAAAAAAGTCACAAATACCTTTTTTTAATTTTTATTCTGTGGAGGAAAAAATGTCACAATTGCAAGATGTAAACTCTTATAATAACTTGCAATTATGAGATAACTCGCAATTTTGAGGAAAAAAGTCAGAATTGTGAGATAACAAAATCACAATTTTTTTTTTGCTGACAGAAATAAACTTCCGCAGATATCAAAAATGAGAGTAAACTCTCTAATTTCTTTAGTCTAGATCTAATCTTTCTGTACATCAACTATTGATTCTTGTCTCATTTTTATTCCTCCAAAGGAATTTTAGAAGAGAAACCTGAAACAAACTTGATTCTTAAATGAATCATAACTAAGAGCAAGTCTTCTGAGCCCTGAAAGAGCAAACTCTGAGCAATAATGTATGTCCTGGGTGTGGTAGTGTGCTATCTTGCATGATTCAACCTTTCCTTGTTTCTTCTAACCGTCTGTATCTGTATCTCCTCTGTGTGTGTGTGCAGTTGGGACGAGAGCAGCTCCATCAGCAGCGGTTTGAGTGATGGTTCTGATAACCTGAGCTCAGAGGAGCTCAACGCCAGCTCGTCTCTCAACTCCCTCCCCACCACACCTGTCGGCTCGCGACGCAACTCCTCCGTCATGGTAAGCAGCTCAGAGAACAATATTGTACAGATCAGTGTTTTTGTGCACTGAAGGATTTAGGTCTTGTTTTTGAACATGGCTTATTTGGATTTAGTATAACTTGGCATAAATATCTACTGGAATACACTGCTAGTTAATATATCAACAAGCAGGTTCGAGACATCATATATTTTGCACTAAAACATGATTAAATGTTCCAAATTATTACATTCAACTTTAGATTGCAGCTGTTGTAAAACATGCAGACAGTGGAAGTCTATGGAGCAACACCCCTCACTGCAACCGCTAGATAGGAGTGAATTTCATGCTTTTTTTCTGTTTGATTTTACAAACTGAGGGATAAGAAATGTTTTTCTGTGGTAGGAAAATATCCAGAACTCATCCAAATAACCAAGTCAGTCATGCTCCTAGAACAAGACTCCGGTCTGTGGTTTAGATCAGTCTAGATCAATCTACAAGTAAAAATCATGCAACAGTTTGAGTCATATTCTGTCCATGAGTTAGAAACTTTACCTGCTGTCAGTACATTCTTTTGAATAAATTCATACTTTTATTCAGTGAGGGTGTATTAAACTGATCAAAAGTCACAGTAAAGGCATTTATAATGTTACGGAAGGTTTCGATTTGAAATAATTGCTGTTCTTTTGAACTTTCTATTCATCAAAGAATCCTGAAAATAAAAATGTATCACTGTTTTCACAACAATATCAAGCAGCACAACTGTTTTCAACACTGATAATAATCAGAAATGTTTCTTGAGCAGCAAATCAGCATATCAGAGTGATTTCTGACACTGAAGACTGGAGTAATGATGCTGAAAATTCAGCTTTGATCATAGGAATAAATTACATTGTACAATATATTCAGATAGACAACAGTCATTTGAAATTGTAATAATATTTACAAATATTTTCTGTATTTTTGAACAAGTAAATGCAGCCATAGTGAGCAGAATCTTTCAAAAACATTAAAAAATCTTACCAACCACAAACTAATCTTATGGATAATTAGCAATGAATTTATAAATATGAACATGCAACCAGTGCTTAAAAACTAAAACTGGATGCGGACACCAAGGCACATATTAAAATGACTTCCATATCTGTTTTCGACATTGTTTTTCAGTTCGTTCTCTGGTAAACACTGACATAAAATAACCTCTGAGGATTTGTTCTGTGTCGAGACAAGAAAACGCAAGACGTCTTGACAGTTTCAGGCTCTAGTTTCAGGCTGTGGTTTGGTGTTTCTGCCATCTTCAATTTAACGTGTCTCTGGTTTGGTAGTCTGCTGTTTTTCAGTGTAATGCGTATAGCCTGAACATTTCTTCAGCTGATAGAAAGCTAAACTAAACCTCTATTTTTGTCACACTAAGTTGTTAATGTTATAGAAGCATCGCGAATAATGATTACAAATAATGCAACACAACCAAAGTATGAGACACACGTGTATCGTATTCACCGCCTGCAGTCAAAGTCAGGCCGGGAGAGGCAGTACTTACTTTAAAAGCCTGGCTTTGATTTTCTTGGATGAATTAAGAGCAGCTGTTTCCTATTGGGTACGTCATTTGCTTGTTTGAAGCGCTCGCTATCAGTTCACGAGGAAATCAGACCTTTGTTTTCCTCGTCATTAGAGACGCAAATGTTAATTCGCGTACAGACAAAACGGGAACAATATGACTTGATAGACTTTCTGTTGCTATGGTAACATCATCATAGCATGGTTACATGAAATTTTGAAGATGTTCAATGTGCCATCTGGTCTTTACTCTAAGATGGTGTGAGAAGAGAAATGTCATATTCTTGGCATTGGCAAGTGCTTCCATTGAGATGTCCAACGTTTTTATCCACAATTGGCATGTTCTATATAATGCAAAGTTATTTCCATCTGAAAAATATGCTCTGTTTCTTTCATGTAGACTTCATTTTTGATGTAAAACTGTGCTCATAGAAAAGCAACACAGGATCCAAGTGTAAATGTGGGAAAGTCTTTTAGAGTAAGATTCCCTGAGCTCCGTTTTTTTCTTCTTGAACACTCATGTTAATCTTTGTTTTAAAGCCAACACAGAGGGTGGCTTTTTATTGCGGTTAATACATTCTAGATAGCAGAAACACTCACATCATTCATAGTGTGTTTGTGTATTTCTAATAGACTAATTATATATAATTCATGCAAATTTAAAAAGAATGAAGTGCATACTGTATATGTTATTTTATTTTATTTGTGAAATGTAGTGCAAATGCACTACTGTTCAAAAATTTTGGGTTTTTTAAATGTTTTTGAAAGAAGTCTCTTCTGCTCACTAAGGCTGCATTTGATCAAAAATACTATAAAAACAGTAATATTGTGAAATATTATTACAATTTAAAATGACTGTTTTCTGTTTGAATATATTTTAAAATGCAATTTATTCCTGTGAATCAAAGCTGAATTTTCAGCATCACTTCTTCAGAAATCACTCTAATATGCTGATTTGCTGCTCAAGACACATTTCTGATTATGATCAATGTTAAAAGCAGTTGTGCTGCTTCATATTATTGTGGAAACGGTGATACATTTGATATTTCAGGATTCTTGAATAGAGATTTTAAAAGAAGAGCATTTATTTCATACAGAAATCTTTTGTAACATTATACATGTCTCTGCTGTCACTTCAATTTAATGCATCGTTGCTGAATAAAAGTATTAATTTCTTTAAAAAAAATCTGAAGTTTCGAACATTAAAATTTAGTGTACAGTAGTATGATTTCTTATGTACTCTTCTTACAGATGTCCTGTACCCTGTGTGTGTGTGTGTTTGTGTGTGTTTAGCTGCGGACGGATGCAGAGAAGCGTTCTCTGGTGGAGAGTGGACTGGCGTGGTACAGCGAGGACAGCAAGTCCTTACGGAAGGCTGATGGAGTTTATGACACAGGCAGCTTAAAATCAGAGCCTTCCAGCAAGTGGAGGAAAACTCGGCTGCCGGATGGTACAACGCAGGACAAGGCGGGGAAAGGAGAACTGAAGAAACCTCAGCGTCTCGGACAGCCTGGGAGCTTCAAGAAGGGCCGCAATC
>JAFVLL020001021.1:0-70000 GCA_021397915.2 Tor tambroides | reverse complement strand
AGACCAACTTCAAAAGCCTCCTCATATTATGAGTTACAATCATCATATGCTTCGGTATGCATACAGTTGAGGTCAAAAGGGGGTGAAAACTTTTGAACAGAATGCAGATGTGTACATTTTTCTTATTTTGCCTAAATATCATATTTCTTTTCATTTAGTACGGCCCTTCAGAGGCTACAGAAGATAGTTACATGTTATCCAGAAGACAAAATAAGTAAAATTTACCCTGATCTTCAAATTCAAAAAGTTTTCACGCCCTGGCTCTTAATGCATGGTTTTTCCTTCTGGAGCATCAGTGAGTGTTTGAAGCTTCTGTAATAGTTGCATATGATTCCCTCAGTCGTCCTCAGTGTGAAAAAATGGATCTCAAAATCATACAGTCATTGTTGGAAAGGGTTCAAATACACAAAAATGCTGGAAAACCAAAGAATTTGTGGGACCTGAAGGATTTTTCAGAAGAACAGCAGACAGTTTAACTGTTCAGGACAAACAAGGGACTCATGAACAACTATCACTAAACAAACAAACAAAAAAAAACACAGCTGTGGATCATTCAGCTAACAACACAGTATTAAGAATCAAGTGTATCCTTGCGTCCCAATGCTCATACTATCCATCCTAAATAGTATGTGAGATAACAGTAAGTGTGTCCCAAAGCATAGTATGTTGAAAAGAGTATGCCAAAAGTCCCCAGATGGTCTACTATTTCAGGTCGATTTCTGAAGTGTGGATCTGTGCACACTCTAATGGCTAAAACTGTCCACAATCCATTGCGCTTTGGCGAAGGATTCGGTCCAGAACTACAAACACGTATAAAACGTGTTAGAAAAACTACAAACGTGGCGGATGCGCGCGATCGACGGTTAGGTAGAGAGGTTTGCAAAAAGGGGTTTGAGTTACTAATAATCAACATTTAACCTGGTAAAAAATATTTATTTATTGTTATCCGTGTTATATTTCATCTACAACAGCAATGTGAACTTTTATAAAAATCCATTTGGTCGTTAACTTTTAAATGCATGATTATGCAGAAGATACGAGCAGAGTTCTCCGCATGAAAGACCCGCGACTGGTAGATCAACGAGCTACTTCTTTTCTCTCTAATACGGTATGAAGTTAAATTAAATGAAATGTGGAGGATGTTGACTGTGAAAAGATGATTGACAGGCCAGTTTACAGTGACAGGGTCCGTGTAACTATGCGACAGAGCGGTCCGTTAAAGACAGTTGTGTGACGTGATAGTATGTCCCAAAGCTTGCCTACTCTTCTACTACACACTCAAAAGTGTGTATTTTTTCTTCACCAAAAGAGTACATACTTTAAGGGCGTAGTATAAGTAGGCACATTGGGACGCAGCATATGTAAACTTTTGAACGGGGCCATTTTTATAAATTCAACTATTATTTTCTCTTGTGGACTATATGCAAACATCTTTTATGTGAAATATCTTATTCAGGTCAGTACTAAATAAACAATAACATGCATTTTGTATGATCTCTCGTATTTTGGATTAACATTTTGCAGATTCTGAAAGGGGGATGTAAACTTTTGACCTCAGCTGTATCTCTCCACTCCAGATAACATCCTGAAGCGAGTGTTTAACATCGTGAAGTTCTCCTGGGTGCTTTTCCTGGCCCTGCTGGACAGTTTCACCGCCTGGCTCAACTCCATCGGCCAGGAGCACATCGATATCTCCACCGTCCTGCGCATCGAGCGCTGCATGCTCACTCATGAGGTCAAGAAGGTACTGCTGGCGTGAGAAATCACTCTAGAGTGCTGCTGATTGGCCTGCATCTGCATGTGTTATTGGCTGCATATGACACGTGATCTTTGTTTTGTTTTCCTAGTTATAAGTCTTTATTTTTATTTTTTGTTAATATTTTAACTTATGCTTATTTTAACTGTTTTGTAGCTTTAGCAACGACTTAAAATTAAGAAACTTTATTGCATTATGTAATGATGTAATAATTTAACAATGCAGATTTTGTTAACATGCCAGTGTTTAGAAATGGCATGCAAAATGTAAAATATGAATAAAACTGTGATTTTATTATTAGAAAAATAATGGAAATCTAATGTGAAAAATCATTCTAATAAAATAATTTTTAAAAATGTATTAAAATATAATCTATAATTTAAAAAAAAAATGAATATATACCTCTTTCACAATACATTTCAAGCTTTAAAATATGTAATTGAAATGATCTTCTCATTCAAGTATGGATATATGCATACTTGGGAAACAAATAATTATAAATAAGTTTTGGTAATTCAGTTGAAGCTGAAATAGAATAAAATTAAATAAGTAAAATATTAGATGAAACACTTAAAATACTAAAGAATGCATATCTTAATAAAATGAGATATGTTGCACTAGCAACTTACTGTTATAAATTAGAGTAATAAGTCAAATTACTAAAACCGAAATAAATGTAAAGGTAAATAGAAATATTTAAAAATATATAATAAAAATGACAAAAGCAAATAACAACATTACTAAAAATTTTAAATGAAAGCTAAAAAAAAAGAAGAAAAAATTTAAACTAATTAAAAATATTAATAAGTACTAAAAGTAAAGGATAATGTACTTCCAGCTGGTTGTCATTGCAAAATAATTTTAAGTCTGATTCCTTTTTACGGTAAATACTGTCGATGAATGTCACGACTAACCAATCAGAATCAAGCATTTCAGAGAGCCATGTAATTAATAGTGTATAAATAATACTAAAATCACAAGTGTCATTGAATCTCAACGTACTTCATGGAGTCAGTATTAGCACCATTGCTATAATTACACTTCACATGAATAACGAGCATCATGCTTGGAACGGACAGAACTGTAAACCTTGAGGTTTAACACCTCGTCTGCTGCCCTGCAGGGGAACATTCCTTCGCGGGACAGCATCCACACGTACTACCAGAGGCAGATGTGCAGGCCAGCGTCCGCTGAGTCCAGCCTGGACCGGACTGAGGACGAGTACTCGGACTTCAGCCCTCTGCGGAGCCAGGCTTACAGAACGGACGGAGAAGAGTCCGATCTCTCTCCAGAAAACCTGTCCAGGTGAGGAAGCTCCACTCAGTGCGTTCTAGATCTCTGTTTGAGACATGATGGAAAGAAAATCTAATTTATGCATATGTAATTGAATTGTTATTTTCAGCTTTATTAGGTTTCATGCCTCCAGACAGAGACTCCCAATGTCTACTCAATGACTAATCCAGAGAGTCCCGCTTATCTCAGAGTTGATTTACCTCCAAGAAAACCACTCTTTTGTTTTCTTAACCAGGAGACATGTCTTCTGTTAAAGCTGTCTGCTGAATGAAGTGTATTGGGAGCTGAAGTATGACAGAGGTTGTGTTTAGTAAAGGCTCAGTTGTAGGGTTGGGTATTGTTTGAATTTTAGCAGATTCTGCTTATTTATTCAGATTCTTAATTCAGATTCTCGTTTCCAATAAAGTGCAAAAAAACAAGTCAGATTTTTAGATATGAAACATTTATATTCTTAGTCTTTTTTGCCAAGCATTCTATTGCAGCTGAATGCCATGAACAAAAATCAGCAGCCTAAACAACACTTGCATATGATTTATACCAAATATACCACAGCAAAAACAACTAGACTAACTAATATAGATGCCCAACGTTATTAAAGACAAGTGAGCAGTCAGTAATAAAAGTAGCACAAATAAATTCAGGTACAGAAATTGAAATGAAATGTAATCATATATAGTTTTCTTTTTATAAATAAAATATAGATTAATCCTTATTAAAGTGACAACAGATCAGTGAGTGATTTTATTTTTCTTTTGTTCTTTGATTAACATTAATGGCACAGACATCAGCAGGAATATTAGGCTGCTGTCACTTTAAGACCTAATGCATCGGTTCAGTATACTGACACGTGTTTGTACTCTTTTGCATCATCTCGCACTTTATTGTACATTAAAATGTGCCTGATAAGCGGAATTGAAATGTGCATGTCTTATCGAATCTGCAGTTCTTGGAAAATGAAGCTGATCCTCGATACCCAGCCCTACTCAGTAGTCTATATAAGCACTCAACGTAGCTTGAAGAGGATTCTCGAAACAGTGATGGTCTGCACAAAACCTAGTAAAAAAAATCTGGTGTATAAAATTATGACCTGAGCAGCACTTTCCTTTGATTATCAGTTGGCTAGTGACTGTAAATCAGACACTGTTCTCATCAAATGAGCAGCTTAGTTCAGTGTAGCAGCCTGTTATTTTGCAGGATGACTTATTTTGACTTATTTTGACTCTTGCTACACCCAGTGTAAGGCACACACTGCAGATAAGGTGTTTGCCAAGGCTTCAGTGTGCCAGATTTCAACAACACCCTTCTGTCTCACCAGCTCACCGGCGCCAGATCATCAGATTCCTCTGCTAGTTCAAAAAACAAAAAAATGATTAAACATACTGTCTAAATATGGCCAAACTCAGTTGGTGGTATAAACATAATAATAGCATGATTTAAGTTGATGTATTCCGTGGTACTGATTACCATATTTACACTGTTCACTGTTGCTTTTGTTTTTAAAGGAGTCTTTTCTGCTCACCAAGGCTGCATTTATTTGATCAAAAATACAATAAAAAATAGTGAAATATTATTAAAATTTAAAACAGCTGTTTTCTATGTGAACATCTGTTAAACTGTAATTTATTTCTGTGATCTGCAGCTGTGTTTTCAGCATCATTACTCCAGTCTTCAGTGTCACATGATCTTCAGAAATCATTCTAATATGCTGATTTGCTGCTCAAGAAACATTTCTGATTATTATCAGGATTCACAGATGAATAGAAAGTTCAAAAGAACAGCATTTATGTGAAATAGAAATCTTTTGTAACATTATAAATGTCTTTACTGTCACTTTTGATCAATTTAATGCATCCTTGATTTAAAAAAAAGTGTTCATTTATTTAAAAAAAATACTTAATACTTAATTTTGAACAGTAATGTGTCTGTATATGATGGCATTTCAAAGTACCTTAAAGAATACCATGGTATTACCATGGTACATACTGTATCTGAAAATATGGTAATATCACAATAACAAACTGTATTAAATTGTAGTAATTCCATATTATTTCTTGTACTTTGATATACCATGGTACTGATCAGTTACTATATTAATATATAATGCTATTTACATTTAAAATAATATTGTGGTACCATAGTAAAATCCTATTACTTCCATATTATTTCTTGTACTTTGAAATACCACGGTACCGTTCGAGTACTGTATTTATATACCATGCTGCAAAGAATACCATGGTACCATAGTAAAGCCATAGGAATTCCATGCTCAGTTTTTGTACCTTATTACCATAATCTTATACCATAGTGTTTTTATGACACCTGAAAGATGCTGTATTAAACAAAACATGCTAATGACATGCTATTTATTGTAAGTGGATCATGAATCTGGTTCTTGTCTGTGTGTTTTCTGTAGTGTGTACACAGAGTCCACTGTGCTGTACGAGTCCACCCTGGACCAGCCTGAAGAAACCAGCGAGCGCGTTCTCAAAACCAGCCAGCGAGCTCGACCCAGACTCTGCCGCCTGCCCGGTGTAGATGTGCAGACGTCATCTGCAGACAGCGCAGCCAGCGCAGCGTCGAGGTATGAGCCTCCACCATCCGCTCTGTGTTTCTGTGTAATTACAGCTCCGGGGCTTTCTGTCATTACCAGTTAGGAGGCAGGTGACTCTATTATGTGTGTAAACCAATCTGTCCTGAGTGTTAACACACACACACACGCACGCACGCACGCACGCACGCACACACACGCGCACACACACACACACACACACACACACACACACACACACACGCTCGCTCGCTCGCTCGCTCGCTCGCGCGCGCGCGCGCGCGCGCACGCACGCACGCACGCACTCACACACTCACACACTCACACACACACAGCTGTGGATGGTTACTGTAGCTGTGTGATGACAGACAGACAGTGTTTCCAGAACCTTCTGTTCACACACAGCCGAAGCACAATGCCTCTTGACACAGATATTCAGAGTGAATTCAGTCACAACGCCACACAAATTAGACTCGTAATGCATGGTGGATCAGTCTATTATTAATCTGTGGTGTTTGTTAAGGTGCTGTTAATTTATCCCACACAGTTTGAATAACAAAAATAAAAAAGGTAATTGCAGTTTTTCATCTTACTATTTGGACTTTGTTTCTTGCATTTCTTATTAAAAAAAGGGTCAGAATTGTGAGATACAAAACTGTGAGATAAAAAAAAAATCAGAATTCTGACCTTTTTCTCACAGTTCCGAGTTTCTCACAATTCTGTTTTCTGTTTCTGCCACAGAATAAAAAAAATAAGGTTAATTGTTACTTTTTATATTAAAAATAAAAATAAAAAAATTGCAATTCTGAATTTATATCTTACAATACTGTCTTTTCTTCTGAATTATGAGTTTATATATCATATTTATGAGTTATAAACTCTTAACTGTGATTTAAAATCTTAAAATTCTGAGTTTGTCTCACAAATTAGAAAAAGGTTAGAATTGTAAGATATAAACTCAATCATGAGTGGAGGAAAAAATCTAAATATAATAGACTCTATGATTTAATTTCTCTTTCATGAAGTAATGCTGGGGTTTACATAAAGATGAACAGATATTTATATTAAAATATTAAAATTTTAGAATATTTGGACAATTGGATGTCTTTTAAAAGTCATGGAAACATAATGGGTGGATTTTTAAAAAAAAAAAAATTTATATATTGTCATATATAAACAGAATATATTATTCTGTATTTTTTTTTTAAATGCATTAAGTAATTGTATATGTTATTCATTAATATATAAGGAAATATATTTTCTTTGTATAAGGACGTTTTCTTTGTGTAATGAGTTTGACTTGCAGTGTATGAGGTCATGTGTCGCAGACTGTCTTAAATGTTTATTTCTGTATATTGCTGTTTCACATCCCTAAACAAACAGGTGGCAGTATGCTGTGTTTTATGCAGTTTGGGGAAGTAACTAGTTAAATGTAACTAAATTACTTGATTTAATTACAAAATAAATGTAATTGTAATCAGTTACAGTTACTGAGAAAAAATGTGTAATTAAATAACAGTTACTTATGAAAATGTTAATGATTACAAAGGGGTTACATCTGATTTAATACATACAGATTTAATTGATTTCTTTCATAAATTGCAGTGACTGCTCTAATAATATGTGACCCTGAACCATAAAAGCAGTCTGAAGTCGCTGGGGTATATTTGTAGCAATAGCCAAAAATACATTGTATGGGTCAAAATTATTGATTTTTCTTTTATGCCAAAAATCATTAGGATATTAAGTAAAGATCATGTTCCATGGAGATATTTAGCAAATTTCCTACTGTAAATATATCAAATCTTAATTTTTGATTAGTAATATGCATTGCTAAGAACTTCATTTGGACAACTTTAAAGGAGATTTTCTCAATATTTAGATTTTTTTGCACCCTCAGATTCCAGATTTTCAAATATTGTCATATCCTAACAAACCATACATCAATGGAAAGCTGCATAAATCACAATTTTGGAAAAATTGACACTTTTTTTTTTTTTGTGGTCCAGGGTCTAAAATGAGACATCAGTGTTTCAGGAGTTTAGGACAGAATGCTTATTCAATAACTGTGTTTTATTTCCTATTTGGATTTATGCATATACTTTTTTCTTTTCCTTTTTTAAGATTAACTGTTTTTTTCCAAGCCTTTGTTAGATGCCAGTGTTTCATATCATAACTATGCATAGATCTGATTTCAAAAACAGTATCATAGCTACTAAACTATTTCTTGTTATGGTTTTAAATCAGTATTTAACCTCAGAATGATCTCAGAGCAAGTCTGATTTTGTGGCGGCTGTGCTTTAAAATTAAATTATTATACTCTTAATTCAAGGGATATAGGATTGCGAAAGTGATAGTAATCAGTGTTGAATACTACTGTAAGGTCAACCCTGACTGCTTTACATGTTTGAAAATGATTAACATTTAAAAAAATCAAAAAGGAATCAAAAGTAATCAGTTACATTAATAAAGTAATTGAAATAGTTACACAACTTATTACATTTTAGATAGGGTAACTTGTAATCTGTAACCTATTAAATTTCCAAAGTAACCTTCCCAGCACTGGTTTTATGTTAGTGGTCCGTTCTGAACGCCTTCAGGTCACACTTCTGGGTAAAGTGGGATGGTGCTTCCCTCTTGTGGTTATTGACATGAATCACAACCTCACTGTTTGTGACTGACCTGTATGGTGTGTGTTCCTCTGGCAGTGAGCTGTACTCGAGGCAGGGCACCAGCGACACCGTCGAGGAGACCGAGAGCCAGAGAGAGCTTCCCGAGCATCCAGACAAACTCTGGAGCAGCACCTCAGAGCTGCCGCCTCCGGGAGCCGCGGACATCCCTCCCTCGTACAGCAAAGCCACGGGCCTGGACTCAGCGGGACGCGCCGAGGGCAGGAGGCTGAGGATACAAACCCCTGACGATGAGAAGAGCGCCGACACTCTGCTCTCAACGAGCCATCAGCTGACCGCCAGCGAGCTGCTGCAGAGCAGGTGACCACAATTACACGCCTTAGACTGTGTCTACAAAAGAGTTTTATTCTCCTTTTCAAAAGTATTATCATTCAGTAGTTTTGGATTGGTAAGATTTTTCATGTTTTTGAAAGAAGTCACCAAGGCTGCATTTATTTGATTACATTAAAACAGTAAAATTGTGAAATATTATTGAAATCTAAAACAGCTGTTTTCTATGTGAATATCTGTTAAAATGTAATTTATTTCTGTGATCTGCAGCTGTATTTTCAGCATCATTACTGCAGTCTTCAGTGTCACATGATCTTCAGAAATCATTCTAATATGCTGATTTGCTGCTCAAGAAATATTTCTGATTATTATCAATGTTGAAAACAGTTGTGCTGCACAATATTTTTGTGGAAACTGTGATGCATTTTATTTTTCAGGATTCACAGATGAATAAAAAGTTAAAAAGAACAGCATTTATTTGAAATAGAAATCTTTTGCAACATTATAAATGTTTTATTTTTGTAAAAAAAAAAAAAAAAAAAAAAAGTTACTTTTGTTCAATTTAATGTGTCCTCACTGAATAAAAGTATTAAAAAACAAATTACTGACCCCAAACTTCTGAACAGTATTGTATGTAAAAACACAATCGTGTAACATTTGATTCATGTGTTGCAACACATTATGCATTAGTATTTCCAACAATACTTAAAATTATAATAATAAATTAAATCTTTAACAGTAACTATAATATTTTAAGGTCCAGTTGGTTAACTTATTTTAAATTATGTTCTTAAAACAAGGCTATTTATGTCATGAGGAGTTTTTTCTTCTTATTTTTTGTACATGTATTGCTCCAAATCAATATCCATAAACAGCTGGTTCCCATTGTGACAACAAAATAAATGAGATAAATATTTCCTGGGCAATAGCCTTTTGTGGCCAAGACTTTAATTATGTAGACTTTTATGAAAAATTAAAATTAAATTAATTTAATTTAATTTAATAAACAAACAAATAAATAAATAACTCAGTAAATAAATAAATAAATAAAAACCTTTAGAAATATATATTTTTTAAAATATTAGAAATGAAAAAGTGTGACAAGTCTCCCTGTATATGAAAGTCCATTATAACAGATTGTGTCTGTTTTGTATGCTGAGCAACCGTCCACACTGAGACCCGTCTGACGCTCTTCTCCATCAGGATGTTCTGTGACGAGGAGCTGGAGGCGTCTGAGCACTTCTACCGCTCTCAGCCGCAGTTCCTCCAGCTCTGCTACGCTCTCTATAACATGCTGGTGGCTCACTCTGAGATGGTGTGTTACCTGGTCATCATCCTCAACCACATGATCTCCGCATCGGTGGCCACGCTGGTGCTGCCCATCCTCATCTTCCTCTGGGCCATGCTGTCGGTTCCCCGGCCCAGCAAACGCTTCTGGATGACGGCCATCGTCTACACCGAGGTATCGCATCTCAGACCGCAGATTGAGCATTGAGGTGTCTAGATGATACGTTTTGGGTCAAACTAATTTACAGTGTCCTTGTTACATGTGTTAATGCACTCACTATAGTAATAACAGTAAATTATGCATCTTGTTAATTAATATTACTCAGTACTTAATTGTATAATTGTACTGCAACAAGGACACCTTCGAATAAAGTGCAACCAGGTTTTGGATTACAACAAGGTCACATTAGTTAATGCATTATCTAACATTAATTAAACAATGAGTAATGCATTTATTTCACTATTTACCTAGTGCTATCAAACCATTAATCTCGATTAATCGCATATAAAATAAAAGTTTGTGTTTGCATAATGTATGTGTGCTGTTTATTTTGAAAATATTTACGTCTATAATTATATTCATATAATTTATATTATAAATAAATTTATTTAATATATAAACAACATTTTTCTGAAATATATACATGCATGTGTGTATTTATACATAATAAATATACACAGCACACACACATATATTATGCAAACAAAAGCTTTTATTTTGTATGCGATTAATTGAGATTAATGGTTTGAAAGCACTACTATTTGCTAATCCTTGTTTATGTTAGTTAATAAAAACACAGCTGTTCATTAGTTCATGTCAGCTCAGATCCATTAATTCATATTTTACAGATACAGTTTTTGATTTTAATCAGGTATTGGTATATGCTGAAATTAACAAGTAATGCTTTAGAAGTATTTTTGTATTGTTGGTGTTAACTAATGTGAACAAATGAAACCTTACTGTAAAGTGTTGCCAAATTTTGTCTTAACCCTCTTGTGGCGTTTCGGAGAGGATTTTCTTTTTCACGCAAATGCTAGTTAATGTTATCGCATTAGACTAAAACGTACTGACTTTGCTCACACAGGGTTTAACAACTTCCCAAAAATAGATAATTTTTGCATTTTTTGGGGATTTTTTCCCCACCTTGTTGCACTTGTGGTGTTCCCAGTCAGAGATGAATGACCTACAAAAATAGCGTAGAATAAATCTTGGATTCAATCTTTTTATCAGCTTGTTTTCTTTCAGTTAACACAGGTTTAGTGTTTCTTTTTGGAGCTGATTGATCGTAGGCCTCATTGATCTGTGCTTAAACCTGTTTTTTGAGTGAATATTGACAAAATGATCCACAAATAATGTTTTTTTCCCTCGAAACTGGTGCATAAGCTCCGATCAATGAGGCCTACGATCAATCAGCTCCAAAAAGAAACCTGTGATAATTGAAAGAAAACAAGTTTACAAGTAGATTAATTCCAAGATTTAGTGATAATATTATAGCATAATGAGAGATTTATGCTTCATTTTTAAAAGGCTGGTCATTTTTGACAAGAAACACCAGATTTTTAGCACAGCTTTCTTTAGAAAAGAAGTTGATTTTTACGTCGCATGTGTGCAAAAACATATTGGATTCATAGCCTCCTTAATATAGTGACTTGTGAGTTTAATCTCAACATATAATCATTGCAGTTAATAGTGTTCACCGTCTGTTTGATTTGTATCATGAAAAGCACTATACAAATAAACTTGAATTGAATTGAATACAACAGCACAAATGAATAAGGCCAAACCTGGGACCATTGATGCCTGGCAATACTTTTCTTCCAATATATTGGATTATGTAAATGAATGATTATATAATGTAACATTTTTTTCCCTTCTTCTTCTTTTTCTTGCTTATTTATGTATGCATTTATTTATTTATTCTTTCTTGTTTGTCAAATTATTGCCAATGTGTCAGTTATTCCTTCTTCCTTGATTGTTTGTTCCAATTATTGATTATATTTGATAGACAATAAAAAGTTGATCACAAAAAAAAAAAAAGAAAGAAAAGAAGTTGATTAGTGAGTACTTAGTTAATTAACACAGACCAGCTGACCACATACAAATAACCTATAATCTTAATAAAATGCTAGTCAGGTCGCATTGATCGTTCTCAAAGTAATCTTTTTCTTATTTTCTACCTGCAGGTCACCATAGTGATCAAGTACTTCTTCCAGTTTGGCTTTTTTCCATTTAACCAGAGCATCGAGCTGGACAAATCCAAGCCCTTCCACCCGCCCAACATCATCGGTGTGGAGAAGAAAGAGGGCTACGTCCACTACGACCTGGTGCAGCTCCTCGCGCTCTTCTTCCATCGCTCCATTCTGAAGGTAGAGAGACGCTCGTCCATCTGTGTAACGGGTCTTAACCCATTTAATCAGACATCAAAATATCAAAATGATGTGTCATTAGTAACCCTTTTAAATAATCAATAGTTGTTTTTATTTAAATGTTTATGGAAAAGTGTGTGTTTTATGGTTGGGATCATGTGTATACTGAAATGAAATTATTTCTGCAGTCATCAAAGTTCTTTTATAAAACGGATAGTTCCGGTCCTTGATTCTGATTGGTCGAGCCGTTGTTTGAAGCTGTTGTAAATTACAAAGTAACATACACCTTTGTTTACGTTTGTGTGTTGCTCGGCAACCACTTTGTTGCAACCACAACTGTTTGGCGGAAGAATAATGTTTTTATTAATATCATTACATTTTATTTGCTTTGTTTTGTTTTGTGAAACCTTGCTACATATGTGAAATAAGCATTTTATAAAAGCAATAAGCCCCGTGAAGCCGTGGTTTACAGCTTTGCGTCGTGCCTAACAACGCCCTTTAGCTGTTATAAATTCACTGTAAACCACGGCTTCTTGGAGCTTATTGCTTTAATATATCTCAGCCCAGTTATGAACCCATTTTAAACGTTTTTATCAAGTCAAGTCACCTTTATTTATATAGCGCTTTTAACATTACAGATTGTGTCAAAGCAGCTTTACAGTATTAAACAGAAAAATAGTGTGTCAATAATGCAAAAGGACAATAGTAATCACTCAATTTTCAGTTAAAGGCAGTTCATCAACGTCCTCATCACATTATATGGTTACTATTGTACATATAAAAACTAGTGGTGTCAAAATTAGCGCGTTAACGCATGCGATTAATTTTTTCTGATTAACGCGTTAAAAATATTTAATGCAATTAACGCAGGGGCAGGGCTAGGGTTGGCCACCCTATTCGCAACTGCTGCCGCTGTCTCTTATTTCTTGAAAAGGATTACTTTTATTTAGATGCAGAACGTCTTTATGACCACATCAAACGGGAGACGTTTCAGACGCGCTCTAACTTCGCCTCCGCACCAGGCGCGAGTCAAACGAGCGCGGAAAAGATACTGTGCTCATAGCGCGCGCTCTTCAAATACTTTAAAAGGTGCCGGCGCGCACTAATGGCCACTGTAGCCTGTTTCATATCAATCAGCGAAAGAAACTACGTGCATGCAATGTCCTAGTTATGCCGTCAGTTAAGGCATGAAGTTACCAAAAAGGCGATTAAAGCTGCCTTAAAACTGCATGCATGCAATATGTTATATATGCGTCACATTTAAGAAACTGTCCTGAGGCACCCCAGCACTGTCTCCCTCATCTAAAACACCCGATTCAACTCGTCCGCTCATTAGTAGAGACTTTAAGACCTGAAGTGGGTCAGAAAAGGTAAAGAGAGTTGTGAGAAAATAAGACGCATGTCATATCCACGTCACGTTCAGCAGCAGCAGCTTTTAAAGCTATAGCAGGCAAATAAGCTAATAACCAGCTGCTGTCTATTAATGTCTATTAATCCAAGAACCAAAGAAAAAAAGAGAAATCAAAAACTTTTATAGCTTTAAGGGGTTCATCTATATTTAATTTAGAATTTAGTGTTCGGTAAGTATTCATTTTCAGTATATTTCTGCTGAAGGGCACAAGTAGCTAAATATGTAATTTATTATAATAGGTTCATGTGATGATTGTTTTAAGTTCACTTAAATTAGAAGTTAAGTCTAATAAATGTTAAAATTTATAGATCTAAATTATACTGTAATGCTGACTGGCTACAGTCAATGTTAAATATTCAGGGGAAAAAACTATTTTATAGAATAATAGGTAGTATTGATATCAGTGATGCTGGCCTTCAATCATAAAAAAGATGCCATTAAAGAAATATTAAAAATATACTGTCTTTATGTTGTTTGTACATTGTACATTTGAAGATTGAATGTGAAATTATTGCAATATAAAAGTATATTTAAAAACTTTAATGTTAGTTGGAATTAATCACGATTAATCGCAATTAATTTTAGAAAAATGTGCGATTAATTAGTTAATTTTTTTAATCGATTGACAGCACTAATAAAAACCCTTATACAACACTGAATGGGTATACTAAGATAAAAAATAAATAAATAATAGTTATTGTCCCACCGGTCACTACTGTGACCATCAACATGTTTACTCATTCTATGACCACACTCAACAAAATTTAGTAATTGTGAATTAATATATTAATACTAGACACCTTAAAGATAATGTGGACCAAAAGTCATATCTTTATGTTAACCTACTTTACTAGCCTTTTGTTTTGGAGCTTTGATGCAGCCTTCATCATCATTTCAAGGTGCAAACAGGAGGTGAACTGCTTTGGTCATGTGACAATTTGCACTAAACATGTGACACTGCACATGAAAATGCACTAAAACAGCAGTCAGTAACATTTTTAGAGCTTTATAAATGAAAACCTGCTTTACGGTCACTATTGTGGGATTGAATGGGTTAAGTGAGCAGGAAAGGTGAAAGTGCTCTTCTTCCTCAGTGCTACGGTCTGTGGGATGAAGATGAGCCCAGGTCAGGAGGTCAGACGGCGATCTCTCAGCACACTGACTCTGACAGCGAAGAGAAAGCTCAGTCCCGGCCGGAGAAAAGCACCACTGACCTCTCACCCGTCTCCACACACATCCGTCTGCCCAGAAAACCCCTCCACAGCAGCTCCGCGGTCCGGCGGCAGAGCTCCAGCGTCTCGCAGCGCTCGGCCCGGTCCAAAGCAGGTGCGCTTCAGATGTCTGAATGTGTGCTAACATTTGCTAAATTTGGTGGGCCAATAGGTCTAATTGCAGTGGTTCCTAACCAGAAACTTCCAAGTGAGCCCCAAGATGACTTAAAATGATTTAACATAAGACAAAACCTAGCTTTAAAATAAGCTAAAACTGATACAAAAAATCAGGTTGTAAGCTGACATATTTCTTATTTTAATTTCCCTAAATGCATGGAGAAGTCTTAGAAATTACTAAAATCTTAGAAAGCAATGTAAATAAAAAAAATAAATAAAAAAAATAAATCTATTTATGTCAAGTTCTACATATTTAATGGGTAGCAGTTGCTATTTGTCAGTTAAAAAAAAAAAACATAAAATAAAACAATCACAAATTTGTATGATCAGCTGAATCCAATGCAAAATCTGTGTGTGGAAATATTTCACTCTTACATGAAATGCCAGATCGTTTGGATTTCTATTGGATTTTGGCTGTGAAAATTTGCTGAACGACAATAAAAGCGTCTTCAGGAACACACTCTTTTACCAGCTTAATTTTCCCCAAAGAGCACAGGAGCACATAAAAAAAAAAATAAATAAATAAAAAAATAAAATAATAATAATAGTAATAATAATAAAAAAATAAAAAATAAAATAAAAAAAACCTTTAGGGAACAAAAACAAATTTCATAAAGTGTTTTTCCTTAATAAGGGGATACAAACTATGTTTAATAATTGTGTAACTTTATATAACTGTTATAAACAGATTATCGTGCTAGTAAAATCTATATATTGATTGTATTAAAAAAAGTTTGCTCAGACAGAAGCTACTAGGGTTTACGTCAAATTAAATGCTAGATACAGTGCAGGGCTTGACGCTTACCTTTTCCCCAAGGAGCACATGTGCTTCTAAGTCAAAAAATTTAGGAGCGCATTAAAAAAATTTAGGGGCGCAATGCAAATTTTTCAGATTAGGTGTTTTAGCTTAATAAGGGGATACAAAGAGACATTTACAAGCACAATTATTTAATTTATCAGAATACAGAAAGTACACAAGGTTTTTAAATAATTTTACTTCAGACACTATTTAATAGGCTAATTATGTAATTAGTTATAGCCCTATTAAACTGTATGTACATTAGGTATGTGAAGGTATCAAATTTTCACAATAGTCATTGAAGCTTTTGTCACGGTATATGTTTTTTTTTTTTTTTTTTTAATCACAATATATAATTTCTAAGTGAAAAAAGTGTTGTCCTCCTAACAGTTTAAATAACTTTATTAAAGATCATTTACTAAAATACTTTATTAAAAAATACACAAAAATATAAAAGTGTTTCAAGATTAGAGTGCAAAAGATTGTTCAAATGAACGAAAAAACAATAGGTAACACTTTACAATAAGGTCCCATTTGTTAACATTAGTTAAAGCAGGTTAACATTAACTAACAATGTGCAATAGCTAATTGTTCAGTAGTTAATATTCTTTGTTAATGTTGATTAATAAAAAATACAACTATGTTAGTTAATGTTAGCTCCATTGAATTATATTAAGACAACTTTTTATTTTATAATGCATTATTAAAAGTTGAAATTAAGATAGCATTAGTAATAAATGCAGTCATTGTTTTTCATGTTAACTAATGGAACTTGTGTTACTGAACAATAATAACGAATCAGTCGTTGATATATATATATAGGCCCACTGTTCTCTATTATAGATCAGTGGATGGGCCCTGGTTTAGGTTAGAAAAAATGTTTGAAAATAAATAGCTCATTAAGTCTTTAAGTAAGAATTATTTGATGCTATTGTGAAGACTAAAGCGAATATAAATATCTAAATGACTGTGAGTGTGAAACAACACAGTTTTAGGAAAGTAGCGCAGCGGCTTTGTTTACTTGGTTACCGGGGTAACGGCAGCTGCTTTGTTTACTGGGTTACCGGGGTAACGGCAGCGTCAGCGCCCTCTAGTGGCGAATGTGCGTCATTCAGCGCGTCTTCACTTTAACTCGCTCCGCTTTTCTTCTCATCTGTGCTCATTTAAATTAAACTGTTACCTTTTTAAAGTTCAGTAATCATATGAGGCTGCATCGCAATTTTTCCATAAATAAACAGAATAAATTAATACGTTTGTTATAGGCTACTGTATAAGTTAGGCTGTTTTGTATTTTGTTTTGTATTCGCACTTGTGCTCCTAAATACATTTTCCAGTTCGCACACATCTATTTTTAGTCGCAAATGCGAGTGAAATGCTCGCACTGTCGAGCCCTGCAGTGTATTCTGTAACCCAAGCAATGTTAGCCAATAAAGGGGAAAAAACTTCCATAATACAAGACTTTTAAATATAAATAAGTCTGAAATGCACAGTGACTCTTATTTTGAAAATCTGTGTTTTACTGTTGCTGGCTGCTCATTCAGAAAGACAAGGGAGATAAAATACAGAAATCTTGTAATATAAACACCATAAAGTAAACACTCTCAACATTTGATCAGAAGCATAAATGGAATAAATGCATTGTACTGATTGATTGAAACAGCCAGCCTGTGAAACACTGAACAGCACTGTGATTTGACTGGGGGGGGGGGACTTTCAATAAGTTTTGTATAGTATTTTCTTTACTCTTTACTTCAAAAACTATGTCTAAAAAGGGTAATATTTTATGTATTTGAGGTCTGAGATGTGGGAACAGTGAAGAGAGAGAGAGCATTGCCGTCTAATCAGCCAATATTGTCTTAAACAGCCTGCATCACACTTCATCTTTTATAACATGGGATTTTCACCAAATATATTCAAATATCTTGATTTTTGTAAAATGTTGCAACAACAAAAATGTTATTTTTATTTTTTTATTCTATTTTATTAAATTTTTTGTGTGTGAAAAATAACAATTTTGGACATATAAGGTAATAAAACAATTTTTTTTTTAATTAAAGTAACTACAAAACAGCATGTAAGTAAATATCTTTAATAGAAACTCTGTGTGGAGCATGCCCCCAATCCATGTAGTGTTCTCACTTTTTTTCCCCCTTACCTGTTTGCATCTCTGACAGTTCACACACATCTGTTTTTAGTCTCAAAAGCAGCGTTGATCCCTGATCTTGGCTCTGGATGTGTGTTTTCACAGGCAGCAGCGGCACGAGGACGAGTGTGCGTTCACTGAGCGCTCAACAGAAGAGCCGCAAGGAGCTCGTTATAGAGAAGCTCAGAGAACAGCTGATCAAAGCAAAGCGGTTCACTATCAAAGCGTGAGACTCCCGCTCACCTCACTTACTCATTTGAGAAGGAAGTTACATCATCATATTATTTCTGTATATTATTCAATCTGCTGGGTTTGTGTTGTTTCAGGATTCTGGATATCTACATTCCCATTCGGCAGTTCTTCTATAACCTGATCCACCCGGAGTACAGCGCCGTGACCGACGTCTACGTGCTCATGTTTCTGGCCGACACGGTCGACTTCATCATCATTGTTTTCGGATTTTGGGCTTTCGGGGTTTGTAGAGCTTCACCCGCTCAATCACATGACAGCTTAAAGGAATAGTTCACCCAAAAATGAAAGTTTGCTGAAAATGTGCTCACCCTCATGTCATCCGAGATCAGGATGAGTTTGTTTCTTCATCAGGTTTGGAGAAATGTGTCGCTGCATCAGTGTCTCAGCAATGGATGCTCTGCAGTGAATGGGTGCCGTCAGAATGAGAGTCGAAACATCACAATAATACACGATTTAACTAAAATCTGAATCCATAATCCATAATAACGCTTCTTCCAATGAAAAAGTGCATCTCCTGTTGTCTCTCTCGCCAAAATCCAGCCACATATTTGTTTAGAGCTGTTTTGGCTTGTAAACGCTGCTTGATCTGTGCAGATTTCTCTCCTGATTCAGACCAGAACACTTTTTCACTGGAGGAAGCGTTATTATGGATTATGGTATTTCTTGATGGATTTGTTTCAGCTTTTGTCTTCTCCAGATGTTAACTGATGGACTGGAGTGGTGTGGATTATTGTGATGTTTTTATCAGCTGTTTGGACTCTCATTCTGACGGCACCCATTCACTGCAGAGCATCCATTGCTGAGACACTGATGCAGAGACACATTTCTACAAACCCGATGAAGAAACAAACTCAACTACATCTCGGATGGTCTGCAGATGAGCACATTTTTATCAAATTATCATTTTTTGTGTGAAATATTCCTTTCATATAAGATATCCAGTTTGAAAAAGCAGTTACATTTGTCATGAAACAGAAGTAGCAACAGATTTTTTTGTTCCATGTTGTGACATCGAAGTGTAACGGATTATTAGAAAAGAAAAAAACGTAGGGCAGGAACTTTGTTCTATCCATCAGACTAAATGATGGGATGATGAGCTCAAAATATTTAAAAAAAATGAAACCTATGCATGTATGCATCATTCACAGCATGGAATTTCCATTATATGCCAACTTTAAGAACAATGCAATTATTAAACCACGTAAGTGCAGTAAAACTGAAGTGAAGTTGGTTTCTCCACAGAAACACTCTGCTGCGGCTGACATCACTTCCTCTCTGTCAGAGGACCAGGTTCCCGAGGCGTTTCTGGTGATGGTGCTGATCCAGTTTGGCACCATGGTGGTGGACCGTGCGCTGTACCTGAGGAAGACCGTGATGGGGAAGGTCATCTTCCAGGTCATCCTGGTCTTCGGCATTCACTTCTGGATGTTCTTCATTCTCCCAGGAGTCACTGAGAGGTACATGACGAATTATATCATTATTGATCCTGGTTAAAGGGATAGTTCACCCAAAAATGAAAATTCTGTCGTTAATTACTCACCCTCATGTCATTCCAAACCCGTAAGACCTTCGTTCATCTTCAGAACACAAATTAAGATATTCTTGATGAAATCCGAGAGCTCTCTGACTCTCATAGACGGCAAGGATCCTTACACGATCAAGGCTCAGAAACGTAGTAAGGACACTGTTAAAATAATCCATGTGACATCAGGGGTTCAACCGTATTTTACAAAGCAACGAGAATACTTTTTGTGCGCAAAGAAAACAAAAATAACGACTTTATTCAACATTTCATCTCCTCCATGTCACCCTATAGTGCCATTTTGGAGAGTATCACATACGTAAACAACGCATGTACGCAGATACGCTGTTTACGTTGTTTATGCTTCTTTGCGTCCAAAGAGTATTCTCGTGGCTCTGTAAAATTACGGTTGAACCCCTGATGTCACATGGATTATTTTAATGATCTCCTTACTACATTTCTGAGCCTTGATTTTGTTAGGATCCTTGCTGTCTATGGAGGGTCAGAGAGCTCTCGGAGTGCATCAAAAATATCTTAATTTGCGTTCCGAAGATGAACGAAGGTCTTACGGGTTTGGAACGACATGAGGGTGAGTAATTAATGACAGCGTTTTAATTTTTGGGTGAACTATGCCTTTAAGAAGCTGGAGGTCATCTAACTTGTGATTGGATTTGATTTCCTAGGCGTTTCAGTCAGAACACAGTTGCCCAGCTCTGGTACTTTGTGAAGTGCATCTACTTCGGTCTGTCAGCCTATCAGATCCGCTGCGGTTACCCCACCCGCGTGCTGGGCAACTTCCTCACCAAGAGCTATAACTACGTCAATCTCTTCCTCTTCCAAGGGTAAGAAATAAAACTGGACTCCATACATTATACAGTGTGTTCAGCCTCAGAGACTCTGATCCTGAGATTTACAACATATTACAGTCATTCTTCATGTGGATGACCACAAATGTTTTAATGCTAATATACATATACAACATTTGGAGCGAGTATGCATAATACTTCTATTCATACTTCTATACTTATATTCAAAACAGCTATTTTACATTGCAAAAATTATTTCGCAATATTACTATTTTTACTGTATTTTTAATCAAATAAATGCAGCTTAGGTGAACAGAAGAGACTTCTTTCTTTCATAAATGTGTATATAAAAATTCTATATTTAGGTTAATTTTTTAAATGAAATTTATTGTGTATTTCTATATGATAATGGTTAAATAGTTATTGACAATTATATTGCTCAAAAAATAAAATCATGTTTGGTAATCAAGATTATTTTCATTTTATTTATTTATTTATTTTTTTACATTAGAATTTCTCAGAAATCATGATCATGAATAAAATATGATTTATTGTGCAGCCCTATTTTCTATCTTTTTAATATCGCTGATGTTTTTGTTCATAAAAGCCATAGGCCAACTAAGGCCATGTGTTACAGTGATTTTACCACGGTTAACAGGGTTTTAGGCACTCTGCTTCATATCATGTCTACTTACCCATTATAAAATCACTGTAATGCACAGCCTCTTATTACTTCATGTCAAAGAATGCCTAGATTTGTTTTGTCTGAAAGCACATTTTCTTTCAATACTAGACATAATGTGTATAATACATTTTAGTCCATACCCTACTTGGTTTGTGGTGTGTCAGAAGCGCTCGAGTCCTGATGAGTTCATCTTTCTGACCGATGCTCAGGTTCCGGTTGGTGCCGTTCCTGACGGAGCTGCGGGCGGTGATGGACTGGGTTTGGACTGACACCACACTCAGTCTGTCCAGCTGGATCTGTGTGGAGGACATCTACGCTCACATCTTCGTGCTCAAGTGCTGGAGGGAGTCGGAGAAAGTGAGACTTCCTTCCAATGCGTCTGTCCATCAGCGGCTTGTCAAACCTGCATTCAGAGTCAAGTCAAGTCACTGTTATTTATATAGCACTTTTTACAATGCAGATTGTGTCATAGTGTGCCAATAGTGTGCCCTTCTCCTCTGGCCAGATGAGACCAGCAGTTTAATTCTAGGCTGCAGCAAAGTCAGATTGTGCAGAGGACTCATCTGGTTCTCGTGGCCTGGTGGCTATGGTGACCTCGGAATAAGAAAGAAACAGACTAATATTAGCGTAGATGCCATTCTTCTTACGATGTAACGAGTACATCGTGTGTTATGGGGAGTGTTCCTGGTTCCGGTTGATCTAATTAATGCAGCCTAACAATCCTTTAACGGATTTGAATAATAGAAGCGTATTAGTGTGTTATGTGTAAGCCAGGTTAAAGAAATGTGTCTTTAATCTAGATTTAAACTGACAGAGTGTGTCTGCCTCCCGAACCGTGTTAGGTAGATTGTTCCAGAGTTTGGGTGCTAAATAGGAAAAGGATCTGCCGCCCGCAGTCGATTTTGATATTCTAGGTATTATCAAACGGCCAGAGTTTTGAGAACGCAGCGGACGTGGAGGACTATAATGCGATAAGAGCTCGCTCAAGTACTGAGGAGCTAAGCCATTCAGGGCTTTATAAGTAATTAACAAGATTTTAAAATCTATACGATGTTTGATAGGGAGCCAGTGCAGTGTTGACAGAACCGGGCTAATGTGCATAATAAAGCATTACAGTAATCTATCCTTCAGGTCATAAATGCATGAATTAACATTTCTGCATTTGACATTGAGAGCATAGGTCGTAATTTAGATATGTTTTTGAGATGGAGAAATGCAGTTTTACAAACGTGGCTCTTGAAGGAGAGATTACTATCAAATAGCACACCTAACTGATGAAGAAGAATTGACAGAGCAGCCATCAAGTGTTAGACAGTGTTCTAGGTTATTACATGCAGAGGTTTTTGGTCCTATACTTAACACTTTCAGAATTTAACAGTAAGAAATTACTAGTCATCCAGTTTTTTATATCAACTCTGCATTCCGTGAGTTTTGCAATCAGGATTTACGGTGGTGTTTGTGTGTTTTCAGAGGTATCCTCAGCCTCGAGGACAGAAGAAGAAGAAGGTGGTGAAGTACGGGATGGGAGGGATGATCGTGATGCTGCTCATCTGCATCGTCTGGTTTCCTCTGCTCTTCATGTCTCTGGTCAAATCTGTGGCTGGAGTCGTCAACAAACCGCTGGACGTGTCTGTCACCATCACGCTTGGCGGCTTTCAGGTGCGGCGAAAAACTGCTGCTCATAGAGACGTGTCTGCGAGAAGTCCACTCAGATCAGGGGGAAATTAAAGCTAAGATTAAAACAACTACAAAAAGTAATTTCTTTAAATTATGGCAGCCCATTTCCGCCACAGAAAATAAATAAATAAAAAAGTAATCATAACTTTGCTCACAATTTTGACTGTTTCAGAATTGAGATAAAAACACAGAATTCTGACTTTTCAATCTGAATTCTGAGTTTACATCTCGCAATTCTGTTTATTTTTGTTTTCGCCATGTAATAAATAATGAAAAGTGCCATTTTTATCTCATAATTTAGACCCTTTTTCTTATAATTATTTTCAAAAGTTTATATCTCACTGTTCTGAGTTTAAATATCACACTTCTGACTTTTTTGAGATATAAAGACAAATTGTTAAAAAATGTAATTTAAAGCAATTGTCTTATTTATTTATTTAGTTATTTTTATTCTGTGGTGTAAACAAGCTTCCATATGAAATAAACATTAACTGAAATAAAATGTTAAAAAACCTTAAACTTACTTTGTCAGCTAGTTGCAAAAAACTCATTTTCATTTAGTTTGTTGAAGTCCTACAATATAGTAATAAAACTTAATATAAACTATATAGACATGCTATGAATAATAATTATAATAATACAATATACACAGAAACAGTGCGGAGTAGATTAATAAATTATAAATAAATTATGAATAACTGACTGTCATTGTTTGAATAATACTTAATCATATAATCCATTAAAAACAACTGTAATCTGATTATGAGCATTATAAAATATACTCTAATGATGAGTGCTTGATTTTTGGAATCTGATTGTGTAATCCAGATAACATGTAATCAGTTACTACCCAGCACTGTTCACAAAAACTTTAATAGCATATCAGTGAAACTAAATTAACAGTATGATCATATATGTGACCCTGGACCACAAAACCAGCCATAAGGGTCAATTTTTTGAAATTGAGATTTATACATCACCTGAATAAATAATCTTTCCATTGATGTATGGTTTGTTATGATGACAATATTTAGCTGAGATACATCTATTTGAAAATCTGGAATCTGAGGGTGCAAAAAAATCTAAATATTGAGAAAATCATCTTTAAAGTTGTCCAAATGAAGTTCTTAGCAATGCATATTACTAATCAAAAATGAAGTTTTGATATATTTACAGTAGGAAATTTACAAAATATCTTCATGGAACATGATCTTTACTTAATATCCTAATGATTTTTGGCATAAAAGAAAAATGGATAATTTTGACCCATACGATGTATTGTTAGCTATTGCTACAAATATACCCCAGCGACTTAAGACTGCTTTTGTGCTCCAGGGTCACATGTCTGTGTTTTGTCTGTTTTCTAGCCCATCTTCACAATGAGTGCGCAGCAGAATCAGCTGAAGGACGTCACTGACAGAGATTTCATCACCTTCATGAATTCATACAGACACATTCCTGTAAGTCACTCTCAGTGTGACGGTTTGGAGAAGCGTGTTGTTTTAGAAACGCCGCTCTTTAGTGGTTGTGTAATGTGCTAAGTGTAGTATCTCTTTCCCAGAGTGCACTGCAGTTCTTGGAGGCGTATACGGCGGAGGACGTGACTGTGGCCGAGCTGGAAGGAAGCTCAAACTCTCTCTGGACCATCAGCCCTCCCAGCAGAAAGAACCTGATGGACGTCCTGAGCAAAGAGGACCAGTTTCCTGTGACCATGTCCTGGAGCATCCAGCGGTACAGATACCTGGACTGGCCCTTTCACTTTTAGATATATACAAAATATAATATGATTACAGTGTTCAAATACACTATCATTCAAAAATAAGTCTCTTCTGCTCACCAAGGCTGCATTTTTGTGATCAAAAGCACTGTAAGAAATATTACAATTTAAAATAGCTGTTTTCTATGAGAATATCTCTTAAAATATAATTTATTTCTGTGATCTGCAGCTGTATTTTCAGCATCATTACTCCAGTCTTCAGTGTCACATGATCTTCAGAAATCATTCTAATATACTGATTTGCTGCTCAGGAAACATTTCTGATTATTATCAATGTTGAAAACAGTTGTGCTGCACAATATTTTTGTGGAAACTGTGATCCATTTTTTTTCAGGGTTCACAGATGAATAGAAAGTTCGAAAGAACATTTAAAAAAAAAAAAAAAGAAATCTTTTGTAGCATTATAAATGTCTTTACTGTCACTTTTGATCAATTTAATGCGTCCTTGATGAATAGTATTATGAAAGTATTAATATGAAAGTATTATGCATACTCACTCCAAATGTTGTATATGTATATTAGCATTAATACATTTGTGGTCATCCACATGAAGAATGACTTTAAGATGTTGTAAGAACAGCATTTATTTGAAATAGAAAACTTTTGTAACATTATAAATCTCTTTTCTGGCACTTTTGATCAGTTGAATGCATCCATGGTGAATAAAAGTATGAATTAAAAATTATAATAAAAAAAACCTCTTACTTTTTGAACAGTAGTGTATATTAGAAAACCATAATCATGTCCAAAAATCATGGTAATGGTCATTTCTTCTAGTGCAGTTCTCAGGTGCATTGCAGTTTCATCTTTAAACACGAACTATATCCCATAATACTTCTCTCTTTTGCAGGAATCTGAGTCTGGGAGCAAAGGCTGAGTTTGCAGTGGACAAACACATCACATATCTGGACATGAACACTAGACAAGAGCTGATAGCGTTACTCAATGGAACCAGAAATAAACCTGTGTAAGTACAAATTCAACATATATATCATGCATACTTACATTAATGCTTATATTTATGGTCCATGTTCTCATTCACAGAGTCATAGAGCAAGTATTTCCCTGCTTCATTCGAGCACCGAGTGACTCAAACGCCAAACCAGTAGATCAGCTTTATACAGGTAAAGCAGAATCACTATGACTTCTCTCTATGAATACTGACGCCTCCTGTAACTCATACATCTCATCGATCCCTCCGTGCCAGATGAGGGTTATAAGAGCATTCTGCTGGACTTGGAGAGGTCTCACAACGGCAGTGAAGACATTCAGGAGTGGTGGATCGTGGACCAGCCGTCGGCAGGGAAGATCCACATGAGATCCGATCCAAAGCCGGAGAAGAAGAGAGAGGCAGGGCTGCAGCTGTATGTCTTCAGTGATAAAGTCAGTCCTCCCAGCCTGGGCTTCCTCGCAGGTTACGGGTGAGTCACGGGATACCGTCCCAAACATCTCTGAGCACGCAGTTAAACGGTTAAATCATCACGAATTTCACTTTTTCATTTTTATTTTTTTTGTAAAATGACAGATTTTGTGGTTGTACCACATTGACCGTATTATGCAGTGTTAGATGTGCAGTTGTCATGCATTACAGAAACAAAAATGTAGAAAACTTGTGTCAGACTTTCATATATGGGATGATTTTAGACTCAAAATGATTAATAGATGCACGCACAATTATCCATGCACTGCACACATTTTATGCATGTATCTTACAAGCCACAAAAATGATATAGTTATTAAAAGTAAGAACAAAGACACATGACAAACAATAGGTGAGATTAGTATTCAGCTATGAAATAGTACAGAAATGAATCAAATGTAAAAAAGCATTGCTTGGTCTTCATTGTATAATTTAAATATAGATTAATCCTTAGTAAAGCTACTAAAGTGAATCAGTCAAGAGGTCTTTTGTTGTTTGATTAACATTAATGACAGACAGCATCAGGATTATGCTGCTGTCACTTTAAGACCTATCGCACAGATCCAAAATACTTTCCCTAGCTGTCTACATTCACTTACAGCCTACGGTTTTTATGTGAATACTCAGCAAAACAGACATTTTTACACAAGTGTGTGTGACAGTTGGCTTTCTCCATACACACCTCAGTCAGCGCATTGAGGTTTTTTGCAGCTTGACTTTTGAACATGAAGTATTGTATTTTCTCTAAAATGAGGCTTGATAGATTCCTTGGATCATTCCGATACCAATTATGCCACAATTGGACAAACTTTCCGTCCACCATTTTTGAATACCTACTTTTTCGAACTCCTCCTAGACCATTTCTCCAATTTTCACTAAATTTGAGTCAGATCATCTTCAGACCATGCCAGCAAAAAGCTATAGATTCAGTGTTGATAGACGAATTGGTTCTGATTTACCGCATCAACGAATTTGGTGGCATGATGCCAAACTAAATCTGAGACCACAGCACATCAATTCAGTAATTGGACCTATTGGTCAAAAATGATAAACCATTAAATCAAATCACTAGTGATTTATGATTTTTTAACCATTTTGACTAAAATCATCTGAAAATGTATTTAATTACTTGTTTTGGGTGGTGTGATGCTTCCTGCCATGCTTGGGTCCTCATTTTGCCTTGGTCGCTTAATCGATAAATTCACTTCCAAAATAAAAATTACCTGATAATTTACTCACCTCCATATCATCCAAGATGTTCATGCCTTTTTCTTATGTCGCAAAGAAATTAAGTTGAGGAAAACATTCCAGGATTTTTCTCCATATAGTGGACTGCAATGGTGGCCAACAATTTGAAGGTCAAAAATGCAGTTTTAATGCAGCTTCCATGGGCTCTACACGATCCCAGGCAAGGAATAAGGGTCTTATCTAATCAAAAAACGATCAGTCATTTTCAAAAAAATAAAATAATAATAATAATCCACTTTTTAGTGTAAAGCCCTTTGAAGCTGCATTGAAGTCCACTATACAGACAAAAATCCTGGAATGTTTTCTTCAAAAAACAATTTCTTTGCGACAAGAAAGACGGTAACACTTTATTTTGATAGTTCACTTTAGACATTCTACTAACAGTAAGTAACTTTGCAACTACATGTCAACTAGCAGTCATTAAGAGTATCTGCTTAATATCTCCTAACACTTTATGGATCTGCAACATACTACGAGAAACTTTGCAAGTATATGTCAAATTATTCTACTAACCCTAAACCTACCCTACCAGTCTACTCTGAGAGTTAGTAGACATGTAGTTGCAAATTAACGAAAATTAGTTGACATGTAGTTGCAAAGTTACTTATAGTTAGTAGAATGTCTAAAGTGAACTATTGAAATAACGTGTAAACAGAAAGACATGAACATCTTGGATGACATGGTGGTGAGTAAATGAACTGTTGCTTGGTGATTTTGTGTTGTGTTTTTCAATCGCGGATGCAGATGTAAGTAACGCCTCTCTGTCTCTTGCAGTATCATGGGCCTCTACGCATCCGTGGTGCTGGTGATTGGGAAATTCGTCCGCGAGTTCTTCAGCGGCATCTCGCACTCCATCATGTTCGAAGAGCTTCCATGCGTCGACCGCATCCTCAAACTCTGCACCGACATCTTCCTCGTGCGGGAAACCGGCGAGCTGGAGCTAGAAGAGGACCTGTACGCCAAACTCATCTTCCTCTACCGCTCGCCAGAGACCATGATCAAATGGACGAGGGAGAAGACCAAATGAGCCTGCTGGGATTGTCGGAAACCCGGAGATCCCACAGAAGAAGGATGCCGCTTCTCGCAGGAAGGCGACGTTAAGACTGAGACAGAGAGAAACTCGTCGCGAGAGGGTCGACTGCCAATACAACGTGACCTACAGGTGAAACAGCTGTACCAAAGAGCCCTGATTCAGAAGCTGCTGCAATTAATGGGATCTTTAATGAGCTCTAGCGCCACCTGTCTGTCTGGAGATTGGTTAGTCGCGCATTGTGCAATATGCTGTCCTGGTAGCCGGCCGTAAACTTGAACAAAGGAGACGGTGACTGAACACTAGCCACTTTTTTTCTTCAGAGAAACCTGGACCCAGAAGTGCTTGGGTTTGTAAGACTATGAAATCATGATCTATCCTCGCTTGATCGTTAGGCTTGAATGGTTCTCAGGAAGCGTATCCGCCCTTCAGGATATCACTTTACTGACGTTGGTGTGATTGTGGATCAATATCATGAGCATAAAGCACATTCGGGAAACCAACTGTTGTCTTATTTGTCCGTCTACCTGTTGCACTTTTAGTGTTTGTTAAATGCATTTCAATGACCATTTTGTATGCATAAAAAGTCTTACAGAAACTCAGAACTAAAATATGCAAAAATCACAGATTCTCTTTATTCAGTGGTTTTGTGAAATCATGCAAATCCAGAATTAACAGAAATTGTTCCCTGCAATTTCAAAGCACACCTTCTCCATTAAAACACAAAATAAACTAAGATTGAGTTTCTCGTGTTCAGATAATCTTAAGGTATTTCATGCAGCATGCTGCTTCATTTTCTCATGATGCTCCATATGACAAGACTAAGCTGAGTGGAATAAGTTTAAACAATATTGAAGCTACAAACACAATGTACAGTAAATACATTCCCTCTTTTGGTAAGGCAGGCACTGTTATTTAATTTCCAGCATATAGTATAATTTAAAACGATGACTTGTGTAGTATTCCCGCACTACTCAAAATGTTTGAAATACTGTAATATAAAGACTGGGCTCCTGATTCTCCCACAGAAGGTCCCATTGAACCGTAAAGCTGTTTGTCAGGTTTGGGTTTTTGAAGCTTGTTTCCACCATGCAATTAAAAAAGGTTGCAATTACCTTTATTTTTTTTTCTCACAATTTGGACTTTTTTTTCCCCTTGCAAGCTGAATCTTTTAGTTTAGTTATTTGACTTCAATTTTTCATGGAATTCTGAGTTTAAAATCACAATTCTGACTTTTTTCCCTTCAGAATTCTAAATTTTACATCTTGCTATTCTCTGTTGTTTTTTTTTGTTTTTTTTTTAAAGGCAATAGCGACTATTGCACAATTCAGGCATTTTTTTTTTTTATACCTCAAGGTTCAGACTTTTCTTCTCAGAATTGCAAGTCTATTGCAATTCTGCATTTATATTTTGCAATTTTGACATTACGTCTCAATTCTGCATTAAAATCTTGCAATTCTGCATTTATGTCTTGCAATTCTTCGTTTATATAGAAAAAAGGGCTGAATTGTGAGATTTAAAAAAAGTCTCAATTACCTTTATCACATGGCAGAAACAAGCTTCCATATGGGTTTTCCTGAAAACACTTTAGAAAACAAATTTACATTTTAACATGAGTTTTGGAAGGCAAACCTAAATAAATATGCAAACTTAAGAGAGGATGACATTTCATAAACATGCTGCTTACATGTGAGGCCTAGTATGGGTTTCATAAAGAAGCTTTTCTTCTCCAGATGACTTTTCTCTCCTTAACAGTTCTGAAAGCTTCTTGAAACGCAAACCCCTCCAGTACAGGAATATAATGTTTAGGGCTCATGCTTGCACCTTCACGGAGGAGTCTGAAGCAGCAGATGTGGAGTATGTTTGGTAGAGCTTTAACAGAGGCCTCCGGCGTACTCATCCTCCTCTTCTTCCGGCGGCGCGGCTCCAGAATCTCCGCTGGCAGCGGCGGCGGCTTTCTTCTTCTTCCCTCCTCCAGGCACTGTCAGGCTGATGGCAAGCTTTGCATACTAGAGAACAGGCGAGACGACACATCAGTGAGCTCAAATGCTGAATTAAACCAGCTTCTGTCAGCGAGTCGTTATGAAATCGGTACGGCATTGATATCACAGTCAGGAGCTCATTAACAGTTTGTGTTTACACATCAAACCTGTTCAATGTTCAGCATGCACTCGGTCTGCCCTGATGACTGACTGAAGCATGTGAACTTAACTAGCTAATATGAAAATATGAAAGAGATCTTATGTCTTATGGATGCATAAGCACAACAACCTGTTTACTTCTAAGGGCTGAAATTATGAATTATGACTGACATTACAGGGGGACTGAAAGGAAATAAACTACTGAAGGGTGGAGAACAACAGACTTTCTCTACACTACTGTAATATGCAAATGGCTTTGAGGTCATACCTGCCAAATTCTTGAAAGGGTGAGTGAAACAAATAGGAGACAATGAAAAGATTAGAAAGATTGAACTAAACGTTGATTTTAACCCTGAAGAAGAAGAAGAAAAAAAAAAACTAACTAAAAACAGTAACTAAAGGTAACTGCGCTCTGGATACAAGCTAAGATACAACAAACTGAGACTAAATGTAATTAATAATAATTAGTGCTGTCTAACGATTAATCGCATCCAAAGTTTTTGTTTACATAATATATGTGTGTGTTCTGTGTAGATTTATTATGTATATATACATACACACACATGCATGTATATATTTAAGAAAAATATGTTGCATTTATATGATATAAATTACATGAATATAAATATATACATGTAAAAACATGTAAACATTTTCAAAATGTTTACTGCATGTGTGCATTTATATATATTTATTTATATTATATATACATACATACACATAATAAATATACACAATAAATATACACAGTATATACACACATATTATGTAAACAAAAACTTTTATTTTGGATGCGATTAATTGTGATGAATCGTTTGACAGCACTAATAATAATAAAAATTGAATAACCTTTGTTTATGTGATTTTTTTCAATACAAATAAATAAAGTTAACACATTAAAGGCAATACACTACAGGCACAAATATTGTTTTTTTTTTGTGAGTTTTTTCACACGCTGCTCAATTGTGAGCTTTTGCTTCCACATATATATATATATATATATATATATATATATATATATATATATATATATATATATATATATACACACACACACACACACATGCATACATATAATGATTTATAGAACATTCTCAAAAAAAAAAAGGGATTTGTTTTTTTTTTTTCCATCTGTTTACAGTATTTTCTGATTTATGGAGTAATAAAAATAGAAATCCAAAATCCCCTCTGTAAAACCCTTTAATATATCAACAAACTTAAACAAGAATTATCAGCCTGACTTCATCCAATCTTCAGATTTCTGTTCTGGAAATGTATGAAAATTAATGCACATAATATTAAACAATGCCTCATTTGCATATTCAAACAATTTCTCAGAAAACTGGTAATATAAAACAATTGCCTTAATGTGTTGTGATTAATCAGCTGGAGAAAATACAGTGAAATGTATGAGTTAAAATGTCGAGCCTATATTCACCTGTAGTGGCTTGCCTAATAAAACACAGCAGCTAATGTCGTCTCTGATTTAGCTCAAATTAAGTTACATTGAATGAAGCCTCTCAGAAAGGGTTAACTAGGTTTGGGTCCAAATATAGGTTACAAGTTATTTCCCTTTAATAAAATAAATATGCAATTTTTCTATTAAAAAATGCATTAACTTTGGCACCTTGAGGTTATTTTAATATTCTATCTAATGTACAACAGGTCCTGTCTCTAAAGAATTTGTGCCTTTATAACGTTTTAAAAAAAGCACATTACACTATTCATATTCATTGTACTCCAGTCATGGAAAATGATGAAAATAACATGCTAGGAGACTCACGTCGTTGTCCATGTATCTGAGCAGCGGTGAAGTGCAGACGCGAGACACCTGCTCCTCGTCCTGCTCATCGTAACCCTGCAGAAGCTGCTCCATGGCCACGCAGTCTTCGCTCCCGCTGAATCCTGGGATACTGTAGCTCTCCCGCACACACCTGTCTGCCGCCACATAGTCTCCTCTGTGCAGATGCACCAGCACTTGTGCGATGGTTTTCTGAGCACAAACGCAGGACACAGTCATGTGTGGTAATGCAGCTGTGAGCGCAAGGCTTTACAGCTCCGTGATAATGACGCACCTTAAAACACGTCGGATAATTCTCGATTTCCTTATACAAGTTCTTCTCCTTCTGAAGGGACACAGCAGCTTCGTCAAACCTGTAATGAGCATCATTCATCACGTATTAAACTAACTTACATTTAGTCATTTAGCAGATGCTTTTATCCAAAGCGACTTACAAATGAAGACAACAGAAGCAATCAGAATCAGCAAAAAAGCAAGAGTGCAAGAGGGTAAAGTTTTTTTAAATAAATAAAATAAAACAAGTAGATAAAATAGAATAGTGTTGACAAGTAAATGACAAGTTGTTTATCTTTATTATTAATGTTTTGAATACAAACTAATAAACAAGATGACTGATTAAAATGAAAATTCAAGTAAGAATAAAGCAACAATTACTTCTGTTGTCTAACAAGAAGTCTGGAGGCTTTGCCCACGAGCTCCACAGCTTGCCGCAGTCGCTCCTCGTTCTGAGAAAACAGAAAAGGACAGGAATGTTTGCTTGTAGCTGGTCATAATGTGTGCGGTGTTTGCTGGAGCCGCTACGAACCTCGAACACTCCTGCTGCCTGCTGGTACAGATGAACGGCTTTCGCCAAATCCAGAGGTTCAATCAACCTGCAACCAACAAGATCAAGAGCTACTACAGTAGTAACTACATTGAAAAAAAGAAAAAAAAGAAAAAAAAGTTGAGCAAACTTAAACATTTAAGGCAACCTGCTTCAGCAGTTTGAGTTTTCTCAACTTATTTTTTAGGAGATTTTTGAGTTGTATACACTTTTTGTTGTATAAACTTAAAACAAGTTGAGAAAACTCAAAAATCTGCTGAAGCTGGTTGCCTTAAACGTTTAAAGGCAGGGTGTGCAATTTTTCAAAAACGTTTTAGAAAACTGAGTCGGGGCCGAGTCCCAAAACAAACGTGTAGCCAATCAGCAGTAAGGGGCGTGTCTGCTCGTGATGTGGAGGAGAGAGCGTTCAGTGAACAGCCGAGCCGAGCGACAGAAAGATAGAGATGGCGGATAAAAAACAAAAAGAGGAAAACGACTGCAGAACGATAAGGCAAGAAGTAGGACTAGGGTTGTGACGGTGAGGAAATTTTCCCACCGGTTAATCGACGTGTGACAACACCGGTAATACCGGTATCACCGTGGTGGGGGGGTCGTTTGAGTTTTCCCTCTTTTCCTTGCTTTCCTTCGGTTTTAAATAGCTTGTAAAAGCACCATGCGCATTTTACTTTCACTTTTAAATTTGCGGCAATTCGGCGTCAATCAGTTGTTTGTTTTTTGTTCATTTGATTTTTCCCACTTTCCTTTGCATAAGTAGCTTGTAAAAGCACCGTGCACATTTTACTTTCACTTTTAAATTAGCGGCAATTCGGCAACAACGACAACGTAGAACACATAACTTATTAACAAAACGAATAAAAATACACCATGCTATACGCCTAATATAAAATAACAAATAACTTACAAATTTTAAATAGGTATATAAAACTGAAAATCAGTAAAGACTGAGGAAAAAATAGGCTAATTATAAAACGTAGAACGTTTATTAGTGATTAAGAAAGTTTGGAGGCACGGACTGCATACACCTTGATATAAAATAATGGGAAAAATATCAGTTTAAATAAAATAAAAATCAGCAAATACTGTGAAACCAAATAAATGAGAAACGAATGTTAAAAAAAAAAAAAAAACTTCCAATATCACCTTAGATAAATGACAGGTCAATAGGCTTTTCAAAATCCAAAATATTTTTAAAACAGGCACTTTCACATTTCGTTTTGAAACTCTTCTGCCATCGTCTTGTGTGTCTCGCCTCACTCTTCTTGTCAGTCAGCTCGACTCACTCTCCTCACGTGATAAATTAAATCTGATCTGTGATGTGCGACTGTCGTTCGTTCGGTGTGCTTCATTGAGCAGCCGCGTTCAGTTCTAATTGTAGTATCTGTTCTCTGACTGAACTAAATGATTTTATTACTATTAAAAAAATTTAAATGATGGTGAAGGACGGTGCCGCGGTGGGCAAGTGACAGACCCGGCGTTGTGGCTTAACACCGGTATCACCGCCACCACCGTCTATCGCAGCAACCCTAAGTAGGACCCGTGTAAATATCGGATCAGCTTTCCAGCGCTGGAGAGAACTCAAGGAGCGGAAGGCCTGCGATCGGACGCCGAGGTTGCTTTGGTTCTTCTCCATAGGTGAGTAACGCCGTATCTACACCGGACAACAGCTAAAGCCTGCCTACACTGGATGCGTGTATTTCAGCCGAGAATGTAGTTGTTTAAAACTCAAATCTGCAGTTTATTTATAAAAACAGTGCCTATTTGAAAATCGTGCTTCACTGATTTCGGAGACGTGAGCTCCGTGCTCACCGGGCGCTCAGTGCTCATGTATCCCGAAGAGAGGAGCATAACCTCGGCTAGTCCTTCTGACATTTGCCGCTGGCTCTGATGTCTCTGTAGTGGTTGAACATAAGATATAATTCATTTTGGGTAAATCTAACAGGTAATCTTTGGTCTTTATTCTATTGTTCTATTAATATGTTTAAATGAAAATGAATAGAGGCAGTGCATGGTGTTTGTGATATTTCGTCTGTAAATAGAGTGAGGAAGAACTACCGAGGATGCAAGCCGAATTTGCGTACTTGGTATTGAGAATCACGCGCAGACCTAACGTTACGTCACCAGACTATTTGCCTAATCTTCTCGGTACTTTAGACCGCGATGGAAATGCAGACAGCAACAGGTCTGGAGGAAAAAAAGTTCCTGGGACAAATTGTGCCTGGTAATTTCGGTGGAAAAGCGGCTTATGTTTCACAGAATTAATCGTTGCCTGGGTTGCATAGGCTACGTATGTGTGGGGCGGATCTATCAAAATAGGGGCGAGACCCTTTTTGGGGTAGGGGTGTGTTTGTTTTGGTGATTTCAAATATCAACATTGGCTTCCAGAAATTGCTTACCCTGCCTTTAAGTTCTCTCAACTTTTGATTTTTTACAGCATTGTAAAAAAAATAAAAATAAAAATAAAAAGTTGAGCAAACTTAAAAAGTTTAAGGCAACCAGCTTTAGCAGATTTTTGAGTTTTCTCAACTTGTTGTTTTAAGTTTATACAACAAAAAGTTGAGAACTCAAAAATCTCCTACAAAAATAAGTTGAGAAAACTGAAAAAAATCTGCTGAAGCTGGTTGCCTTAAATTTTTAAGTTTGCTTAACTTTTTTTTTTTTTTTTTTTTTTTTTTACAGTGTTACATGTAACGGACAGTGTTACATGTAACGGTCATTTAATTGCAAAATAAATGTAACTAATCAATTACAGTAACTGAGAAAAAAGTGTGTAATTAAATTACAGTTACTTATGAAAATGTTAAGAATTACAAAAGGGGTTACATCTGAATTTGATTCACATACAGTTTTAATTGATTTCTTTCAACATTGACTGCTCTAAAATATGAGACACCGGTGTTTCAGGAGTTTAGGACATATGCTTACTCAATAACTGTTGTATTTCCTATTTGGATTAATGTATTTGCTTTATTTTTTAAGATCAACTTGTTTTTTCTACACTATTGTTAGATGCCAGTGTTTCCTGTCATAGCTATGCAAAGCTATTTTGATTTGATTTCAAAAGCATTATCATAGCTATTAAACTATTTCTTGGGTAACACTTTATTTTAAGGTGTCCTTGTTACACATATTACATGTACTTACTATTATAATAACAATTCATTACACATAATTACATGCAAGTAACACTATAGGCTAAACCCTAATCCTAACCATAACCATATAATAAGTACATGTAGTTAATTAATATTACTCATTATTAATACTAAAATGTATACTTATACTAAATGTATAATTACACTTTAACAAGGACAGTGTAACCATTTTTTGTTATGGTTTTAAACTTTTATTTAAGCTCAGAATGATCTGAAAGTAAGTCTGATTTTGTGGCAGCTGTGATTTATAATTTAATTATTACAATCTTAATACAAGTGATGAAGGATTTCTAAAGTCTGACAGTGTTGAGTCAGTCAGTGAGTACTACTGTATGGTTGACCCTACCTGGTTTACATGTTTTAAAAATGACTAACAGTTAAAAACATCAGAAATTTAGAAAAGTAATCAAATGTGATCAGTTGCATTAATAAAGTAATTTAAAAATTGCACTAGATTTTAAGTAGGGTAGCCTGTAATCTGTAACCTATTACATTTCCAAAGTAACTTTGCCAACACTGTAAGCAGGTTTGTGAAGCACACACTTTCCGGCTCGGTCGAGGGCCATGGCGGCGGTGTCTGGAGTGCCGTTCTCCACGTACATCACGCTGGCCTTCTCTATGTACTGAATAGCCTCAGGCAACCTCTGCATGTCCTGTGACAGAAACACACACATCTCAATCATTCTCACAGTTCTGTCCTCATTTACTCCCTCTCATGTCATTTCAAACACATATACATGTCTTAATAACTTGAAGAAAATGGTCTGTTCTTTTAAAGTTTGGTGCGTAGTGCTGGGTAGATTAGTTACGAATTGTAGTTATTTTCTGATTTATGATAAGGAAAACTGCAATTAGTAACCTAATCTATTAAATTACACATTTTAGACTACTTTTTGATTACTTTTGACCTAACTTGTTTATTACACTGATTTGAATAGAACAATCTTGTACCATATTGATCTAAAAATACAAAGAGAAAGAAAATACTCATTTGTTTGTCGTCAACAACATGAAGTGCATTAAACAATACATTATATTGGGGTTTCCCAAATTGGGTTTGTAAGTTATTAAACCTAATAATTCATTAAATCATAATGTAAAATGCTTAGTTATATAATTTATAAGTATTAATATAATGTCGATATAAATGATGTTACATCAAATTATGCAAAATTATGAACAACATACTATTTAAATATATATAAGTGCTGTTAAATGAATAATCGCAATTAATCGCATCCAAAATAAAAGTTTGTTTACATAATATGTGTTTACTTTGTTTATTATGTATATATAAATACACACACATTCAGTATATATTTTGAAAATATTTACATGTATATACATTTATATATATATATATATATATATATTATTATATTAAAATATTTAATATATAAACATAACATTTTTCTTAAATGTATTAAGCATGTGTTTGTATTCATATATACACATAATAAATATACACAGTATACGCTCATATATTTTGTAAACAAAAACTGTCTAGATCCTTCTATTCTGAATAACTTCTGACCCATTTCTGTTTTGCCTTTTGTCTCAAAGTTTTTAGAAAAAACTGTGTTTGATCAACTGCAGTTCTTTCTAAATCGTAACTGTATTTCTGAAATTTTTCAATCTGGTTTCAAATCTGCTCGTAGTACTGAAACTGCTCTTCTCAGAGTGTTAAACGACATCCTTTTAGCTACCGACTCTGGTGATTCTGTGGTCCTGGGTCTTTTAGATTTATCAGCAGCATTTGATACTGTGGACCACTCTATTCTGATATCTAGATAAGAGTCAGACGTGGGCCTAAAAGCTACGATCCTTAAGTGGTTTCAGTCATTTTTATCTGACAGAAAATTTGTAATCAAATTAGGTAACTTCTCTTCCCCTGTTGCTCATCTCAGCTGTGGCCTCCCCCAAGGCTCGATATTGGCACCCTTTCTTTTTTCCCTGTACATGCTTCCTCTGGGCTCCATTCTAAGAAGGCATGGGGTGTCTTTTCATTTTTACGCTGACGATACCCAGATTTATTTACCTATTAAGAGAAATGATCCTTCAGCACTTAGTACTTTACGAAGGAGCTTAGATGAGGTCAAAATCTGGCCAGCTCAAAAAATTTTAACGTTAAATGAAGATAAAACAGAGGTGATTGTTTTCAGTCCTACTGATCATTCTCAGGCTACCAGCCTAGATCTGGGCAGCTTATCGGTCTCCAGATCTTCTCGTGTGCCAAATCTGGGCGTCCATTTTGATGAGTCATTAAAATTGGATAAAAATCTCTCTTCAGTAATTGGTTCCAGTTTTTACCAACTCCGCTTGCTATCTAAAATCAAACACTTTTTAAATGTTACAACATTAGAGATGGTTGTCCACGCTTTTATTACTTCATGCTTAGATTACTGCAACTCACTATACTGCGGTATTTCAAAGCCACAAATTACTCGCCTACAATTCGAATCGATTTTAAAGTTCTCTTACTGGTGTATAAATCTTTACATAAACAAGCCCCTACTTATCTCTCAGAGCTGCTGCATTTTTATACTCCCACTAGAAGTCTAAGATCCAGTGATCAGAATCTCCTTTTAGTCCCTCAGTCCAGACTGAAACGCAGAGGGGATCAAGCTTTCTCTGTGGTTGGGCCTCGGTTATGGAACAATCTGCCGATTGAGATTAGACTGGCACCTTCCCTATCCATTTTCAAGTCACTTTTAAAAACACACTTGTTCAATCTGGCCTACTAATATTGTTATTACATTGTATTATGGTCTT
Organism: Tor tambroides; assembly: GCA_021397915.2. Classification (NCBI taxonomy): domain Eukaryota; kingdom Metazoa; phylum Chordata; class Actinopteri; order Cypriniformes; family Cyprinidae; genus Tor; species Tor tambroides. The sequence continues at coordinate 30,942 of JAFVLL020001021.1, read as the reverse complement.
GATTATTACTCTGTCTACAGAATGTTTATCTGTCATTCCTTTTTGGTTTTTAAATTCAAATGTTTTATTATTTCTGTTTTATGGTTTGATTTTTATGTACAGCACTTTGGTCAGTCTTGTGATTTTAAATGTTCTTTATAAATAAATGAACTTGAACTTTTATTTTGGATGTGATTAATCGTTTGACAGCACTAATATATACATATATATATATATATATATATATATATATATATATTTGTGTGTGTGTGTGTATACATGTATGTGTGTGTGTGTGTATATATATATATATATATATATATATACACACACACACATACATACATATACACATATAGGGGTGGGGGGATAAATTTTATTCAACAGCAAATTTGAATGACTGGAATGCAATTCGAACTCAAGAATCTCTTAAGAAACAATCAAACAGCACTCACCTTCAGCATCATTCCTGCCTGCTCGAAGGCCCTGCATGCAAACACTTACGATTATAACAAAGAGCAAATTCATACAAAAACAATGATTTGCACAATTAACAACCAGATATCTGCAATCAAAATGAATGTACTCACTTGGCAGCATGAAAAAGACTGGACAGCGAGTCAAGGACAAAGAAAGTGGCACTCTTGACATTTACAGATTAAATGAATGCAGGATGATGTTTGACAGACTAATAATCAATCAATCTAACAGTGAGAGCAGCAGGAGGATACGATCTGTGGTTGGTGTGGGCCTCTGCCTCCTGTAAATAAGCCTCTTTCGCCTGTTCCAGCTGTTTGGCATTTTTGAAGGCAACAGCTGGAGAAGAAGAGAGGAAGAGCATCAGAAATCATCCCTCATGAGCTCAGATCATAAACAATATCATCTGCTGGACTCACCTGCTTTAGCATATTCTGATGCAGCACTGTCATAATCAGGCTTCCACTTCATAAAGCTCGTCTTTAAACTGAGTTAAATCAGGATTCACACGATTAGCTGCTATTCAGTTATTATACCTTCACTATCTAAAGCATTTCATTTGAAAGGCTACAGCAAGTTAAACATGAAAAACATGTTAGAATTTAACATTTACGCATTTATCCATTATAAAAGTGTGTTGTTATGTATATAATCTTTATAATTTGTATAAATAGGTTTTAATAATCATTTTTCGATGATAAAATGAGCTGGAGGATCGTTTATGACCACTAACGTCAATATAAGCTGGCTTTACTTACTATTTTTCAGCTTTAGCGATGTGCTCGTGAGCTTCGTTGATTTTTTGCGCCATTGTGTTAAATAAGCCCTTTAAACATGAATGATTAAGAGAAATAAATATATGACTCGGTTTGTCGCAGATCAAACGCTGTTTGGGTTATCACCTGATGATGACGCTGACGTCTACTTCCGGGTTATGCGTCATCTGCGCACGTCACCTTGCGCTGAATTATTCTATTTCTGCAAAGAAATGTTAATCATATGCTATCTTTAAAAGATGTTATTTGTACTTATTCACACAAAAGTAAAATGATTATGTCGTTAACGTTTACATTTTGCAAGGTAAATATTATATTCATAAACAGAAATTTGCGAAATGCATACCAAAGCGTAATCTATTTTTTTTATCAGAAACGGAAGCTTTGAAAAAGTCTCTAATACAAATTAATAACAAAAAGAGTGTCATATTGTTAGATATCATGGATAATTGTTTTTTTCCCTGCAATCTTTGAATATGTCCCAAGGAAAAAGGAAGAAAACTTGAACTATTGTTTAGTTGTTTATTATTTATTTTTTTCCTATGTGGTTATTTTTCTCCTCTTAAACACTGTTCAACAGTTTAATATTACTCTTATATTTTGTGTATCAGGATTTATTTGTTAATATTTTTAGTTGTTTCTATGGTTTTTATTTTATGTCTTTTTTCCCTTATGTGGTTATTTTATTTTATTTATTTTTCTCCTCTTAAACACTGTTCTACAGTTTAAGATTGCTCTTCTATTTTGTGTATCTGGATTTATTTGTTAATATTTTTTTTTGTAATGTTCAATCATTCTTTAATAAAAAAAAAAAAAAAAAGAAAGAAAAAAAAGTGTTTATATCAAGACTTTTTTTAGTCTCTATCGAGGTGTTTGAAATAAAATCGCGGAAGACTTTTATGTGACTTCTTACACATACGGAAAATTAAACCCAATAACAAAACGTATTTTCCCGCGATCACAAAAGACTGTGATTGGCCCTTCATTGTGACCGGTGAGAAAAGTAACAGTTACCACGTGACACTGCTTGCGCTGCGCTTCTGCTTATTATAACCGAATAAGAGTCATCAGCTTCAGTAGAAAATTGAATTAACATTCGGAAATGGACGAATGAAATTAAGAATTATTATTAAGACACATCAGAACTGACCAATGACTTAAGACGCTACGAAAGGTGAGCACGTTGTTTTTGCTGCCCACTATCGGCTAAACGAGGCATTACAAGACCACATTATAAACAGCATTTAAATTAATATTTTGCCAAACACAACTAGATACATTTAGTGAGCTCATTTTCTATATTTACGTATAAACGCATTTAGTATACACACCGTAGTCCACTGCAAGAGATTGCTTAAAAACTAAGTTGACAATATTCTTCAATTAACTATTTTTTCAATCATGTTTTTTAGATAAGGCAGCTTCAAACCTCAGTGCTGAAGTATTTGATACATGTACACTTATAAACACAGGCAGCGGTGCATATATTTGATTATAGATGTACATGAAACAAAAATATACAAAGAATTAAAAATACCAGTACATATTACATGGTTGGCATTTCTTTAATAAACATTTGCCAAAGGGGGGAGGAAGAAAAAAAACAAAAAAACATCTTCATACAAAAAAAGACATTGTTGCTCATCACCTCCTCCTTGAAATCAGTTAAATGTCTCTGTACTCTCAATTTTACAATGGCTATAGACAAGAGCTGGTGGGGAAGCGGTGAGAAACACAGCTTTGATCCGTTCACTCGTTCAGTAGATGCACCAGTTCAGTCCAGAAGTGCTACCAGTCTCTCTGGAGTCCTTTAAAAGCCCCTCCAGTGAATTCACCCTTGCGACAGAGCCCATAATTGTTAGAAAGGAAGAAAAAAAACAACAAAAATAACTGACCAAATAAGGGAAAGAAATAGTAAAAAGAAAACGACTTCCATTACTGGTCATGTACGTGTGCAGATACAGCACATTACTCCATTCACACCTTCGCTTGTTTCCATCTACTTTATTCAGTAGTGCAAAACATCATAATACTAGTCTGTCCTTACGCAGTTAAAGGAGACGCTAAGGTCATAAAAACACTTACCCTGGCACGGTAAATGCACACTCAAAAAAGGTACAGTTTTAATTTAAAAGACAGCAGTAGAATAGATTACAAAAATCAATCGGAGGGGAAACAAAAACAGCTCTATGAAATGGTATGAGAGGGAAATGCAAAAAATTCCCATCCCAACAGTTCGTCCCTCCAAGCTGTTCCTCGAGTGCCCTCGGGTTACTTAGAAATCTTACAAATCAAGTTCTGAGATTCTTAGTGCTGGTCGAGGGCAACTGCGTGCGTCTTTTAGGCTGATGATACACGGGGTGACTTTTTGAGCAGTGTTGCTTGGGCACTTTCCCATTGAGAATGAGTAGCACATTTCTATCTGGATACTTTAGATCGGTCGTGGGCTCACCTGGTTGCCCGTTGAAAGCAACATTAAAGGGATAGTTCATCCAAAAATGAAAATTCTGTCATTAATTACTCACCCTCATGTCGTTCCAAACCCATAAGATCTTCATTCATCTTCAGAACAAAAATTAAGATATTTTTGATGAAATCCGAGAGCTCTCTAGCCCTGCATAGACAGCAATGCAGCTGAAATGTTCTCAGACCCAGAAACAAAGCAATAAAACAGTGGCTCAACTTCAATTTTGCAAAGCTACAAGAATACTTTTCGTGCGCAAAGAGAACAATAATAGCATGCATGCACTTTATCCTGAACATAAACAATGCTGATTAACGTTGATTATGTTCTAGGGTACTCTCAAAAATGATCGAAGACGGTAACTCGAGGAGAAAAATTGTTGAATAAACTGTTATTTTTGTTTTCTTTGCACACAAAAAAGTATTCTCATAGCTTCGTAAAATTGAAGTTGAGCCATTGATGTCACATGGACTGTTTTATTGCTGTCTCTGGATTTGGGAACATTTCAGTTGCACTGCTGTCTATGCAGGGCTAGAGAGCTCTCGGATTTCATCAAAAATATATTAATTTGTGTTCCGAAGATGAATGAAGGTCTTACGGGTTTGGAACGACATGAGGGTGATAATTAATGACAGAATTTTCATTTTTGGGTGAACCCTTTAACCCAAGTTGCCCGGTAACACTGCTCAAAAAATTCCCCTGTGTCTCATCAGCCGTAGAGTCTTCCTTTTCCGAGGCGTCTGGAAGTTCGTCGGGATCCCGTCAAAAAGGGAGTCCTCTGCCCCGAAGCGCGGCCGTGTTCACGTGAGGAACGTACCCGAGCGGAAGGGATTGGGATGGAGAAGTCCAGGCTTGGCCCGGAGGGGGAACAGAAGGCGGCGGCGGTCCGCTGTGATTGTACTCGAAGCGATGGTCCTTGTCTCCGCTGAACACCGTGCCGGCTCCGTGAGCGAAGGCCTCCGGGCCGAGAGGCGGCTGAGGGGGCATCATGTGGCCGAGGTAGCTGTCTGCGAAGCCGAAAGGCGGCGGGGGGCGGCTGAAGTCCGGCTCCGGGGGTCTGGGAGCTTCTCCTGGGGCTGCGGAGGACGGCAGAGCCGGATTGGTCTCAGGGGCCTGCCGGTAGTCCAGGTCTGCACAGGGAGGCGGTTCTGGAGGCTCTGGGGGTCTCTGGTCCGGCGGGAGAATGGAGAGAGGCTCTAGAGGCCTGGAGGACGAGCCGCCGACTTCAGCTACTGCGAATAACACAACCACAGAAGCTTATCAGGGGCTGCAGCACATCACATACTTCCCTGCTGTATAGCAGGCGAGAAGCAGTATGCATTACATTTACACTGGCCGCCAAAATTATTAGAACACTAGTGTTTCCAGCAGCTAAAAGTGGTTTTAAGTCAGTTATTTCTATCTTTTGCTGTAGTGTGACAGTAGGAAATATCAGTTTACATTTCCAAACATTCATTTTGCCATTAATTGTAATAATCCAGTGAGATTTTTGAGATCTGATCTGATCATCATCCAGTCTGTCTGGAGTCACATGAAGAAACAGAACAAACTGAGACAGACTAAATCCAGAAGAACTGTGTCTCCAAGACACTTCAAGAAAGATACCTGCAAAGCTATAGTACTGTTAAAAGTTTTAGGCACTTGTGTAAAAATGCTGTAAAATGAGGATGCTGTCAAAAATAATGTCATAAATAGATTTTATTTATCAGTTAACTTCTATTAACTAAATGAAATCAACATTTGTTGTGAGCATCCTTTGTGTTTAAAGCAGCTTTTGTCCTCGGTGCACTTGAGCAGAGTTTCTCAGGAGCTTTCTTGAAGCGTCTTGGAGACACGGTTCTTCTGGATTTAGTCTGTCTCAGTTTGTTCTGTTTCTTCATGTCATTCCAGACGAACTGATGATGATCAGATCAGAACTATGCCCTAATTCACAGTATTCTTCAAACAGTAAGCAAAAAATACCCGGATGACCCACTTCTTCCTCCGAGAGTCTGCAGTGTGCATCCAGGACATTTATCTTATTGGCTAAAGGAGACAATTTGTGAATAAAGTGAAACGAAGCTGGTAGGTCACAGAAATGACTACATGACCAATGCAGTACCTCCAGATTACATTCATACTATATGTGATGTGATCTGGGAAAACCTGTCAGGTGTCATGCTGGGACGTTTTCAGGAAATTCAAAAAATAGGTTGAAATGTCAATTTGTCCTCACAACTGTTTTTTCATTAAATGATTATTCTATAACATCTTGTCTATCATCTCTGAAAATATGTAGGCAAAATTCACTTGTTTAGTGCAGAATAATAGTGATTTAATTGTGGCAAGCAGAAAAGACTCCTCCTCTAGTTTGCTAACACGCGCTGCGGAGGTGCTTTCCCTTTACACTACAAAGACAGTTCACCTATCAGAATAAACTATGTAATGTATATAATAAAGGATTGCCTCTCTTTAAACATTTTTTTAAATTTTTTTTTTTTTCAAAATTCAGTTCCTGAAAAACATGGTGATCAGCCAAATTCAGATAGCCATAACTTTTGTTGACGTTCAACATATGGACGAAATAAAAACAGTTTTGGAAATGGCTTGAACCCAGCTTTTATATGGTATCAAAACCAATAACAGATAAAATTTCACCATGTGGTGGGTTTTCCTAGATTGCATCACATATAGAACTTCTTTTTTAATCCATCATAAAGTAGTTACTAATTTTAAAACGATACACCTACTCAGATTACATGCGATTTCAGACACAGCCAAGATGTTCAGGAGGAACCTTACAAGGTGTTAATACTAGGGCTGCATGATTAATCAATATACTTTATTATAATAAAAATAACAAGACGAACTCAGATAAACCATATATTGTCGCAGTCGTGTGTTTATTAGTCACACTGAATCAATGAAAGCACTTCTGTTTATTCAGCTACCAGTATAGAGATTTCCTGGGTTTCTTCTGTGTAAGAGCGCCCTCTGGCCTTTGGATGGAGATTTACTACTGATCACAGAACCGTGCTTCACTGACAAGATATGCATGACTTATCACAGCTTCTGCCTAATCGCAATTGTGATTTGATCGATTAATTGTGCAGCTCTAGTTAAGACATTACCTGGAGATACAGGGCTGGGCTCAGGTGGCGGCTCCGGTGCGTTTGAGGTGCCTCCCTCGGCTCCCTCGAACCCCATGACCTCTCCCGCCGCTCCTTGCTGGACTTTGAGGAGCTGGGCGAGGAGCATGGTGACGGCGGTCTGCGTGGCTGCGGCCGAGGCCTCTCCGTCGCTCTTGCCCGACGGCTGCGGGGATGGAGGCGAAGGCGGCTTGGGCATGGGTGGTGTTCGGGGCGGCTGAGGGGGTTTGGAGACTTTGGGGAGCGGAGGCGGCTCCGGGGGTCTGTCAGGCTCCAGCGGCCCGGGGGGCAAAGCTTGCGTCAGCTGCTGCAGCGTCTCCGGGTTCATCTTCGAACCCACGGTCTGGGCGAACTGGGCTGATCCCACCGGAGCGCTTTTGGACTGCAGGAGGTTCAGAAGCACAGCCAGCTGTTCTGGAGTCAGTTGTGAGTTGGGAGCTTTGGAGTCTAAAAGAAAGAGACAAGTGAAGATTGAATGGTTTCCTCATTACCAAATGAAACCTGAACTGACTCAACAAAGAGAAACGGGCTGGGTCAACAATAAACTTAAACAGTTTAAACTAGTTTAAAAGTCCAAAAGTCCGTTTTCATGTCTGCAACAAGACAAATACTAGCTTAAGGCTGGACTATACTACACTAGTTATGTCCAGTTCATGAACTTTGTCACACGTCACGTCACCAAATCGGACTGTAGCAGTAGTAGTATATTTTATTTAATGCCATGTCAGCATCTTCAGCTATTTTCATGGCAAAAACAATTAAAAAAAATACAAGAATAACAAATACAATAAAAACCAGCAAACAAACAAGTTATATTACACAAGATTTTTTACATTACCATATGATAAAAATTCTAAAACTTTTTTCTGGCAAAATTATACTAAATTCTTTGAGTGAGTTTTCTACATACATTAAAAGCTGGACAGTCCAATAAAATGTTTGACAGAAAGGGGAACCTTGTAAAACATGCATTGAGAAGGGTCTTCACCTTTGGGCAAAAATGCATGAGTCAGTCTTGTATCCAAATCAGACTAAACCGTTAAGTTACCCAATCAAAACTCACTTTCACACGTACCTGACAGTCACTCAACTCAGACTCAAAATGAGCCAAAAAACCAGTGCATATGATCCTATGACGCAGTTTGCTTTAGAGATGTAAAACATCCATGCTTCAAATCATTATTTGGTGATTACTTAAAGGGGACCTACTATGCCCCTTTTTACAAGATGTAAAATAAGTCTCTGATGTCCCCAGAGCGTATGTGTGAAGTTTTAGCTCAATATACCCCACAGATAATTTTTTATAGCTTGATAAAATTGCCACTTTTAGGGTATGAGCCAAAACGCGCTGATTTTGAGTGTGTTGCTTTAAATGCAAATGAGCTGTTGCTCCCGGAGAAGAGGGCGGAGCTTCAAGAGCTTGAGCTCCGCATTAGCAGTGTTAGCCTTTACAAATAAACATTCCTCTATTAGTACAAGCCTGTTATCTTTACAGAAAACTACTCGGTTCCAAAGTCAGTCATCTGATTATACTGTGCATAATAAATTCATGTTTATGAATTACACAGACGGGGAGCACAGCGGGATAAAAATAACAACATAGCTGGTCTCTATGCTATCACAAACTTTATAAGTCCCACTTCTGATTATGAGCTCGACAACTTCAAGCGATCGACTCACATTGCTTTCATACGCAACTTAACTAACGTTACCACATTCCTATTCACGATCATTCTGGCAGCACTTGAAGACAGGACCAGTGAAAACACACAGAGACAATGATAGCTTTAGCAATTAGCCTTACAGAGTGCCAAGAAGCTCTTTCAGAAAGGCAATTTGGAAAACAAACGCGTGATACTTTGTCTGGAGCTGACGTTCGTGCACGAAGCGTTGGCATTGATTACTAAACATTTAAGGGACTGTAGCATATGCTTAAGATCATTGATGGGTGTTTACACTTTATAGCTTAAGAGACCATTTTAGCCTTTGACATTTGCATATAACTCACAGACCTGGACACTATATTCTACCTTTATATGGCTGCTAAATTGCCAGTGGTTGCCCCCACTATCAAGAAGAGGCTAAACAGATCAACTCTGTTCTCTACATCAGACTTCAAACACATTCCGAAGAGACCCTCAGTACCAGCCCTGGCTGACCAGTGGACTAACCCCCCCACGATTACAGGATAGATAACACACACACCCATAGAGACATTTTCTTTATTTAGACCATATTTAATCAGTTACTGTAATCGGTATCTGGTATACGCGTGTGTTGTTTGTATGTTTCCTTATTATATTAGCCTAGTTACCACTCGTTATTTGTATTAGTAAGCTCTAAACACTCACATTCAGGTGTATGAATGTATCTCTGGTTTAATATATGTTAGGTGTCTCTTTCTTGATATCAAAATGATCTGCTCTTTCTCAAACAATGATGTACACTATGTGAACGTGAAATATAATATACGAGTTTTACTGTACTGTGGGAAGAATTACACCAGTCATAACAGTCATAAAGAGCCAGAGCAGAACAGTCATAAAACATGCAAATGAGATGTCAAGTGGAACAAAGAAACACTTTCCCGCTGAAACTATGTGCCTTGTTATTGGTCAAACTAACCAAAATGGGTGTTACAGGGAAACCAGATAAAACTTCTCCCACACCCAAAAGGTGGGCTCTTCTCTTTACTTTCGGTGCCCTGGAGACACACATCACCGTGGAAAACTCGCGACTCCCCTTTCGGGGGGAGTCCGAGCTTCTGGCAGATATAAGTTCAGTAACTTTGGCGATTTAACTTCGGACCAATCAACCCGTGGCTGGAATGACGAAGCTTTCACTCCTAAAGGAATTCATCAAGAATCTACGCATTATACATGCACCAGGACACTTTACTCAGCACCAACAAAAAAACAATATGCAAGTAACCGCTTGTTAACTATTTAGATGCGCTTCTAGGCTTCGACCCCTTTTAATTAAGGTGATATAATTCTCTGATGGTTCTAACAGGTTGTGTTTAGCTGATGTGCAAATCCTGCCATTGTGCTCTCTCTCTCTCTCTCTCTCTCTCTCTCTCTCTCTCCATGCCTTCCTTGCGTTGGCATCTATGTTAATGTGTGTATGTTTGTGTCTAGTTCCCCCTGTAGTGTAGTTTAATAAACATCCATATGTATTCACACTTGGTTGTCGGTGTCTGCTGCTCACAGAATGAGGTCACTGTAACGTTCCAGTTTTGTTACATGCTCAGGGAGCAATGTATTAGTAAGGAAATTATTTTACGTGGCCAGAGAAATAATTTTCCTTAGAGTCAATAGACGAATAAAACTGTCCGTACTGCGGACGAACAAAATCATTTTATTGTACTATTAAGGCTACAGTTAATTCCTGAAGATGAATATATAATTGATAACAACCCGTTGTTATGATTAATTATGTTCATCTCACTTTGAGCTAATTTGCTACAGGACTTTACCGATTTTTTCCGGGATATTTCCTTTGAAAATGAAATTTAACCACAGTGTCCCCGGCTCAGATGAGGGGAGATTATGGCGACTCCTATGTTCATTAGTGCATCCTAAAACATAACACTTGTAAAGCCTCTTTGGTGCTGATGTTGTATATATCTCCAGTAACGACAGACTGCAGCTTCTCACTCAGGGCTGTGTTTATGCTAATAGGACAGAGAGCGTCACTAATGGGTGGGACTTTTTCCCTCAGTGATGCGCAGAGAGGGAGAATCTGAAACAGCTTGTTTGGAGAGACTGTTTATGATTTATTGGTTTTATTAAAAAGTGAGTTGGTGGATTTTTACATTTACATTTACGTTATTTAGCAGACGCTTTTATCCAAAGCGACTTACAAAAGAGGACAATAGAAGCAATCAAAACCAACAAAAGAGCAACAACATGCAAGCATATGACAAGTCTTGGTTAGCCTAACGCAGTACACATAGCAAGGTTTTTTTTTTTTTTTTTCCCCTCAAGGAGAACAAGTAGATAGAATAGCAAAAAGAAAGCTATTGTTAGTTTTTAAAGAAAAAGTAGCAGTTAGAGTATAAATATGTAGTTGATAGAGGGTCAAGGGTGTGTGTGTTTTTGTTTTTTTTGTTTTTTGTTTTAAAATAAGACAAAGATAAAATAGGATTAGAATAGAGAGTGCTAGAGTTAGAGGGTCAAATAAAAACAGAAGAGATGTGTTTTTAGCCGTTTCTTGAAGATGGCTAAGGATTCAGCTGCTCAGATTGAGTTGGGCAGGTCATTTCACCAGGAGGGAACAGTTAAAGTGAAAGTCCTTGAAAGTGATTTTGTGCCTCTTTGCGATGCACAATAATGCATCATTTACTTGCAGAACACAAGCTTCTAGAGGGCATATAAGTCTGAAGTAATTAATTTAGGTAAAGGGGTGCAGAGCCAGAGGTGGTTTTGTAGGTAAACATTAATGCCTTGAATTTTATGCGAGCAGCTATTGGTAGCCAGTGCAAATTGATGAGGTGTGACATGCGTTCTTTTCGGCTCATTAAAGATTAATCTTGCAGCGGCATTTTGGAGTAATTGTAATGGTTTGATAGAACTGGCTGGAAGACCTGCCAAGAGAGCATTACAATAGTCCAGTCTGCACTTGAGCCTGAACAAGGAGTTGTGTTGCATGTTCAGAAAGAAAGGGCCTGAACTTCCTAATATTGTATAAAGCAAATCTGCAGGACCAGGCAGTTTTAGCAGTGTGATCTGAGAAATTCAGCTGATCATCAATCATAACTCCAAGGTTTCTGGCTGTTTTTGAAAGAGTTATGGTTGATGAGTCTAACTGGAAGGTGAAATTGTGATGAAACGATGAGTTTGATGGAACTACAAGCAGTTCTGTCTTAGCTAGTTTGAGTTGAAGGTGGTGATCCTTCATCCAGCAAGAAATATCTGTTAGACTTGCTGAGATGCGATCAGCTATCGTCGGATCATCAGGATGGAATGAGAGGTAGAGTTGAGTGTCATCAGCATAGCAGTGATACGAAAAGCCATGTTTCTGAATGACAGAACCTAGTGATGCCATGTAGACAGAGAAGAGAAGCGGTCCAAGAACTGAGCCCTGAGGCACCCTAGTAGTTAGATGTTGCGACTTGGATACCTCACCTCTCCAAGATACCTTGAAGGACCTATCTGAGAGGTAAGACTCAAACCACTGGAGTGCGGTAGCTGAGATGCCCTTTCTCAACAGGGTTGACAGGAGGATCTGGTGGTTGACCGTATCAAAAGCAGCGGACAGATCCAGCAAGATAAGTAATGAAGACTTGGAAGCTGCTCTGGCAAGTCTTAGGGCTTCAACAACTGAGAGCAAGGCAGTTTCGGTCGAATGTCCACTTCTGAAGCCAGATTGGTTGCTGTCTAGGAGGTTGTTCTGTGTGAGAAAGGCAGAGATTTGGTTGAACACAACTCGTTCAAGTGTTTTTGCAATGAAAGGTAGAAGGGAAACCGGTCTATAGTTCCCTAAAAGAGTTGGGTTAAGAGTGGGTTTCTTAAGAAGTGGGGTTATACGAGCCTGTTTAAAAGCTGAGGGGAAAACTCCAGTGTGAAGGGAGGTGTTAACGATGTGAGTGAGCGCAGGTACAACAGCAGGAGAAATGGCTTGAAGGAGATTTTTGAAGGAGATATTTTTAACATTACAGGCTGGTTGTTTTCACACACTGCAGCCACACAACTGTGTTCAAACAGCTTATAAAAGTGATTTTTGCATAACAGGTCCCCTTTAAACTAGTGAATCACTTTTTTTTAACGGTTCATTGAAACAGTTTCTAAAAGAAGTTGTTCACGGAAAAGGATCTGACTTTTCATCGCTACACGATTTGTGCCACAATTTAAAATCTGCGTTAATTAACCAAACAAACCAAGAACCAGTCTACAGGTTTTTGTCAGGCAGAGCTGACAGATTTCACAGAATTGTGTAATGCATGATGGCCACAGACTGATTTTGGCGCTTCAGACTATGTTTTCATAATGTCAGAGGATCATCAACTATTTATATTTTGAGCTGATTTTAGAACACATCATTCCATTTGTTATGCGTCTGCTAATGAGGCATGTTTCTGAAGGAGTTTTTTGGATTTGGAACGACCAAAAAGTTTGCTAGTGTGTTATCCTCAGTCATTTAGTGTATGAATCCCAGTTTTTCTGTCTAACGGTTTACAATGTCAACAGGTGTATGATGCTTAGTGCCAGATTTACCAGTGCAAACCCTCTTATGGCTTTAAAGAACTACTGTGAGGATTTAAAGACATGCAGTGAAACATTAGCGATGAAAAGGCATGGATACAGTTATTTTTGCGGCTGATCTTATTGTAAATGCATTTGTTGTTTTTTCTTTTCTTTTTAATGCCATGCCATCTTCTATGGCTACATTCATGGCCAGGTTTAGTTACTCAAAAGAAACTAAAATAATTTTTTCTAAAGCCCTTAAGACTAACCTTTTATTTACTTGGCTAAAAACCTTAAGAGAATCAACAGAATAAAACAGATTCCTCAAAAGGGAAGAAATATCACATTCAAATAAAATTTGCTCAATGGACAGTGGATTATGACAAGATTAATTTTTTTCCTTTCAGATGCAAAATTTATGGGAGGATAGTATTTAAATTAATCATGCAAGGTGATTTGAGCAGTCAAATTACTGGTATTTGCGCCATTATTTAACACCCAAGAAAAGCATGTCTTAACCCACTTTGTGATCACATGGCTGTGACAGTAACTAATTTGCGCTGCTCTTGGTAGATTGCACTGATCATTAATGGAAACAAGCTGGCCATGTCTTAATTATTTAATTTGTGCATTGTCAGAACTTTACACTCCCATCTGTGCTTTCATGGGGTTGATGCAAATCTCATGCAAATGTGCCTGTTTAGTAAATCCGACCCCTAGAGTTTTAAAATCAGGTCACATTTTAAATCATGCAGTGTCCTCCAGCCTTTACCGACTGCTATAGGACAACATGGCCTAAAGCCCTCCACAATGCTGTAGGGTGATGTGGCTTATTGTGAAGATGCTAAGTGGTTGCTAAGGTGTTGTGGGTGGTTGCTTACTGATCCAACCCGGTGCATGTCTAGAATGTGTGACAGACACAAAATGACTAACAATAGGAGGATGTGGTTCCTCGAGTGTTTGCGATGATGTTCTTACCCAGCAGGGCTGCAGCGGCGGCAGCACTCGGCCCTTTGTGTGCCCCGGCGGCTGGGAAGCCCTGTGGCGTGTTGCTGCGGCTGTCGTCCAGACCCAGCTCCTTCCGAGGGGCTTTGGGAGCAGTCAGCTCCTCCGGCATCTGCTTCTGCCGGCGCCGTTTCTTACTCCACAATTCATGGCAGTCCTGCCACAGAGGCAGACTAGAAAGAGAAGAAACAGAGACGGTATCAGACCACAGCACAGAGAATCAGAGGTGAAAAACTCTAACTCAACAGACCTGCCCAACTCAATCCCAGCAGCTGAGTCTAAAAACACATCTCTTCCATCTTTATTTGACCCTCTAACTCTAGCCATCTCTATTCTAATTCCATTAAAAAAAAAAAAAAAAAAAAAAAAAAAATTGCCCCTTTTAGACTTGCACTCTATTCATTTACTAACTGCTTGTTTTCATATAAAAAAAACACTAGCTTTTCTATTCTTTTTGCATTCTAATTCTTTTCATTTGTTATACAATTAACAAAAGCAAAAAAGGCCTCTAACACTAGCTTGCTCTATTCTTCTACTATTCTCTGTTTTATTTTTATTATATAATTAAACAAACCCTTGCTGCGTGTACTGCATTAAGCTAACTAAGACTTGTTATAGCACTTGCATATCATTGCTCTTTTGTTGATTTTGATTGCTTTCATTGTCCTCATTTGTAATTCGCTTTGGATAAAAGCATCTGCTAAATGACTAAATGTAAATAATCTTTTTTTTTTTTTTTTTTTTTTTTTTTTTTAAAATCGCCATTTAAGAAAAGTTAAGCATAGACTAAATTGCCTGGACCAAAAACAAAACAAAACAAAACAAAACAAAAAAAACACACAAAAAACAAAACACGTTTAAGTTTAGTTTTTTTATTGTTTGCAAGTGTTTTATTTACTATTTTTAAATATTAATAATAATAATAATAAATTTTAATTGCAGCTTCAAAAATTCTAACTTTTTTCCATGCCATGCAATTATTATTATATTTATTTATTTATTTTTAAATAGTTAAAAGCAACTTTATCTCTTTTTATCTTGCAACTGCAAGTTTATCTCTCACAATTAAGACATTTTTCCCCTAAGAATTCTGAGTTGCGTATAATATCTTGCAATCGCCCCGCCCCCGCGAGGGAATATAAAAATAAATTAAAATAATTCAGGTATAAATGGAAAAAATTGGAAAAGAAAAGTTTATGATAAAAGCAAAAACAACAACAAAATCTCATACTCGGGTGGGGGCATCTTGGCTGGATCCACGTCTTTGAGGAAGTCACTTCTGAGAGCTTGTTCTGCAGTGCAGCGTTTGCTCGGGTCCAACGCAAGCATATGGTCGAACAAATCCAGGGCCATCAGAGGAATACTGAAACGTTGCAATGAACAGACACTGCTAAAGATATCACTGACACTTATAGCACTTAAAGTTAACTAAAGAAGACATTTTTCTTTACGCCTCTAATGCTTCCTTCAACCAGATCATATTGACAAATTAAACCCACATGAACACCAACACAATGATGCAATTACCACTGCAAATTAGAAGTTAATTTAAAAAAATCATGGGAGAAGCAAATAAGTTATGAAGATGTTGATGAAGAACAGCCTTAAATCTTGCCCCAAAATACAATACTTCTATTGTCTTCCCACCAAAAATAACAAGCTCACATCACAATTACAACAGAGCTCTCGGATAAAAACTTCCCAGGAGGACTTGGGAAAAAACACTCATATCCATATACACCCTATATCAGTGTTTCTGCAGGCTTTATGATAATAAATGTAAGATTGTTTAAGACCAAGACAAGACAACTTAAGGAATAAATTGAATGGAACACAATAGTCAATATGGTCTCTAAATGCAAATGTATCAGCAACACTAAAGTTTGTAAAAGCAACAGATATCCATTACTTTTTATTATTTACAATTACTGCATCACACTGCAAAGAAAGTGATGTTCTTATTATTATTTTTGGCTTGTCTTCAAGAGCAAATGTCTAAAGATTCTTAAATTAAGGTACATTTAACTGAGAAGCAAAATGACAAAAAAGAAGTCTTGTTTTATGAGAAATTGATCAAAATGAAATATGAGTTTGAAAACAAGAATGTCAATGGCCTCAGAAAAATCAACTTAATTCAAAGTTTTCATTCTGTATTGATGGACATTCATTCCTGTTTTAAGCATAAATTCACTTAATTTTGTTCAGTTTCTCAGAGAAAAAGACTTCATGTTTAATTTGCATCTTAATTTAAGGATGTTTAGATATTTGAATTGGAAAAAATACTAACTATGCCGTCAAATGATTAATTGTGATTAATCGCATCCAAAATAACAGTTTTTGTTCACATAATATATGTGCATGTACGGTGTAAATTAACTATGCACATAAATACACACATGCATGTATACATTTAAGAAAAATATGTTGTTTATATATTAAATATATTAATATAAAATTTTGTGCTGTCAAACGATTAATCGCATCCAAAATAATTTTTATTTACATAATAAATATACACAGTACACACATTATGTATATATAAATACACACACATGCATGTATATATTTAAGTAACATTTTTCTTTTATATATTAAATATATTTAGATTTGATACAATTTATATGAATATAAATATATACATGTAAAAATACATGTAAATATTTTCAAAATATATGCTGTATGTGTGCGTTTATATATACATAAATATATAGAGTACACATATTATGGAAACAAACTTATTTTGGATGCGATTAATCATTTGACAGCACTAATAAAATTCTATGAATATAAATATATACATGTACTGTATATACACATGTAAATATTTTCAAATATATACATTGTATGTGTTTGTATATATATATATATATATATATATATATATATAAATAAATAAATAAAACAAACTTTTATTTTGGATGCGATTAATCACAATTAATCATTTGACAGCACTACAAATTACTGAGGCAGATATTCGTGTTTTCGCAGTGCATGCAACATTTAATGCCATGATTTAAGACTTTCTGCTCTGATACAAGACCTTATTGGCCTTAATTGTGAAAGGGCGAGTTTAAGACTTTAAGACCTTTTAAAAACCCGCAGAAACCCTGTATATTAATTTAACCCTTTGTAGTCATGAGCTGCAACGCCTTTTAAAACAGACCAAACTGGTTCCGTTCATTTCTGGTTACTCACAAAGCAAACTCTTCCCTTAACCTCCGCCGGTACTGTTTCTTTGGTTTCATGGTGTTGAAGTAGGGCAGCTTGATCACGTCTGGCCACACAGCGGGACAAGGGCTGCCACAGATACGACTGGATTGGACACAGATATATAGGTCAGCTGAATTTCAGACTGCAAAACGGGAACATCCAGTCTGAATCTCCAACCACACGTGGACGGTTTTTCTTACCTTATGAGCTCGAGCTGCGCCAGCTCCTGGTTGGCCTGAAAGATGGGCTTCTTTGTGAAAAGCTCTCCCAGAATGCACCTGTGTGACATGGAGGGTTTAAACACCTTGAGGAGGAGGAATCTGGAGTGATTTCTCTATTAATAGCACAGCGTTTCCTCACCCGCAGCTCCACATGTCGATGGCGGGCGTGTACCGCTCTTCTCCCAGCAGCAGCTCGGGCGGCCGGTACCACAGAGTGATCACTTTATTGGTGTACGGCCGACTGGAGAACGAATGCACAGGACAAGTCAGAGTCTGCTCAGTTTACGCAAATCATAAATGCTTGCTGAATCAAGTCAGGACGTTCTGTGGCTTCGCAAATGGAGGTACGTACCTCTCTTCAGAGTTATACAGACGAGCCAGTCCAAAATCTGCCAGCTTGATCTGACCCCTGCAGGACAGCACACATTCACACATCAATCAGATGATAGATTTGCCATAATATGAAAGTTTGGAACGCAATGATTTGTGACCCTAGACCACAAAACCAGTCATAAGGGTCAATTTTTTGAAACTGAGATTTATACATCATATGAAAGCTGAATAAATAAGCTTTCCATTGATGGATGGTTTGTTAGGATCTGTGAAAATCTGGAATCTGAGGGTGCAAAAAAAAAATCTAAATACTGAGAAAATCTCCTTTAAAGTTGTCCAAATGAAGTTCTTAGCAATGCATATTACTAATCAAAAATGAAGTTTTGATATTTACGGTAGGAAATTTACAAAATATCTTCATGGAACATGATCTTTACTTGATATCCTAATGATTTTTGGCATAAAAGAAAAATGGATCATTTTGAGCCATACAATGTATTGTTGGCTATTGCTACAAATACACCCGTGCTACTTAAGACTGCTTTTGTGCTCCAGAGTCACACTTGGACTAATGGTGGTGTATTTCATCATTCATATCTAATGGTGATGTTACCATACTTAAGCCCCTCTTTAAAAGAACCTAGACCACTTTAAGTGGACCAAATATTGAAAGAGCCCAGTTCGCTTTGCATTCAACCCATTTCTGGCTTTAAAAGTGAACTCGGTTTAGTTAGATTAGTCACCAGGTCTCAATCCACTTTCTATTCACACCCTTGTTTTTGAATTTGCACTGTGTTACAGTTTGCGAAATTCCACTGGCAAAATACAGTCATTTGACTAGAAATCCATGCAATTGGGAGTATTGCCAGAGAGTGAAACATTTCCTCAGGCAGATTTTGCTCGTGATCAAGTTGGTCATGTGATTTTTGCTTTGACCAACAGCAAGTTGCTTGGTTTGACAGTGACTTCTGTGTGAAATAGTCGTTAAGGGGCACTACAATTCACTTTTGTGTTGAAAAACACGTGAACGCAAGGTTATGAGACGAGAGTTATCGTGTCATTGTGTGCGTGACTTTGCAAAAGACAACGTCAAACACGTCCATCAAGTGCATGTTTACATAAAGAAATCAATGGAAAAGCAGTGCAGTGGAAAGCCGAAATTCTTGTGAAATGATCCCAGATGCTGAAAACAAACCCAAGAAACACTGTGACTCTGGTGTGCACTGACTTGTTATTGAGCAGGATGTTGGAGCACTTGATGTCCCTGTGCAGGAAGTTCTTCTTGTGGCAGTAATCCAGTCCTTCCAGCAGCTGCCTCATGAAAGACTTGATGTGGCTCTCGTTGAAGTGCACAAGGCCCGACTCCAGCAGGCCCATCAGATCGTGGTCCATGTACTCAAACACCAGGTAAAACGCCCCTGTGAGATGAAAATACAATTATCACACCAACACAGCGAGGAGAAACTCAGTCAAAGGAAGGGTTATATCCAAGCGATACCTTTGTCGTTCTTGAAGTCTAAAGCGTCCTCCTTGTCAGTGACTATCTCCTTCATGTTGATGATGCTCTTGTGGTTGAGCTGCCGTAAGATCTTGATCTCCCTGATGGCTGTGATAGGGAAGCCCTCCTTCTCATTGTCCAAACGGACCTTCTTAAGGGCCACCAACTCGGCTGAATAAGCAAAACCAGAAAGATAAATTAGCTACATTAAGTGATTAATGGCCTCAGAATGCATTAGCATTCAAATGAAGGTACTTAAGCACAGACTAGAGGTCTACTGTCACGGTATACAGTGGATTTAAAACCATTTTTTAGCTGATGAAAATACTAGTGTTCTAATCATTTTGGCCACCAGTGTATATAGACGTTTGAGAACATCTTACCAGTGTCTTTGTCCTTGGCTTTGTACACCTGTCCATAAGTACCTTCTCCAGTGATCCCAATGATTTCAAACTTGTCAACGCACCGCTTTCCCCAGTCTATCTCCGTCTCTTTGATCTCTCCGAAGCGTGGACCACATATTCTGCAATGCAACCACAGATGATGTTTAATGTTGCTAACCTGAGTAGATGTTGCAGGAGGGATTGTTTGACTACATACTTTGGTCTCTTCCGCGGGGTGGCCGTCTTTTTGTCATCGGGCGAGCTGTGGGGCGAACCAGGGGCGATGCCCGGGAGCTCTGGAGGAAGAGGGAGGTCTGCGAGGAGGTGACGGGCTTTCCTTTCGGGTTTCTTCTTCCCTGTGATTGCTGAAGACTCCTTCAAGATACTGGTATTGAAAAAAGAAGCCATCAGTGGAACTATTAAAAAATGCACAATCCAACAAAGTGTGGATCCAAGGTTTCTGCAGGTCCTTAAAAGTCTTAATTCACCCTTCCACAAATTAAGAGCTTAAAAAGGTCATCAATCAGAGCAGGTGGTCATGGCATTATATGCCACATGCACTGCAAAAAAAGGAATATCCTCCACAGTATTTTTGTCTTGTTTTCCAGTACAAATATCTGAACATCCTTAACCCAAGATACATGTACTTGAGAAGTAAAATGAAGATAGCTGGTGTCTTGTTTTCTGAGAAATAAAAATAAGTGTGCTTAAAACAAGAACAAATATCTGTCAATGAGCTATGAAAATGAAACGTTGATTTTCTGAGCCCACTGGCAGATATGTGTTTTTGTTTTAATGATTAACTCACTACATTTTGATCTGTTTCTGAGAAAACAAAACTTCTAACAATTTTGCTTCTCAATTTATCTTGCTTTAAGAATCTTTAGACATTTGCACTGGAAAACAAGACAAAAACACAGAACGGACAGCAATTTTTTGTAGTCTGATCAGAAGATATAGTAAAAGCTATTTCCATGTTTTAGTTATGCTTCTTCTTTGTAAAATGAATTAAAGGAAAGTTGTTAGAAGCTGTATTTTCAAACTGCTGCTAATACAACTCATTTTCAGCTCTCAATCATTAACATTTCCAGAGTACACTGACTCAATGAATGCTCATGAACGCCACTTTATGTTTCCCTCAATTTGGGCCTTAAATTGTCTTCACTTGGTCTTAAATAGGTTTTTAAAAAGTCTTAAATTGGTCTTTAAAAAGTCTTAAATTGACCCCTCAATTTGGGCTTTGAACTGTCTTCACTTGGTCTTAAATTGGTCTTTAAAAAGTCTTAAATTGACCCCTCAATTTGGGCTTTGAACTGTCTTCACTTGGTCTTAAACAGGTCTGTAAACAGTCTTAAACTGACCTTCACAAAACCTGCAGAAGCCCTGGTGAACTCGAAAGCAAATCTATCTTTGATCTTTTCAAAGATCAAAGTTGAAAACAAACCTGTCGCTTCCATCCAGATGATCCAGGTTGTTGGCTGCCAGTGGAAGAGAGGCTACAGCTGGAGCAGCTGCTTTCTCTCGGTCCTTGTCTTTAACCTGCATGGACTGTCCTCCTTTCTTTTTATCCTCCTTTACCTTGGCTTCTCTGCTGGCCTGCGAGGCGTCTGAGCTCCTCTTGGCGGGTCGATCCACAGGAGACTGCGGCTGACTGGACACCGGGGTTCTGGGGCCTTTCTCGGACACAGGTGGCGGTGAGGGAGGCCTGGTCTTCTTGGTGGTGTGGTTGGTGACGGGGCTGGGCTGGGGAGCGCTGGAGGACGACGAGGAGCCCTTGGTCGGGGTGGATGCGTTGCTGGAGTTTTTGACGCGGGCGGCTTCGGCGGCCTTGGCTTTCTTCTGCTTGCTGAGCTCGGCGGCCAGGCTGCTCTTCAGGGTCAGAGAGCTGGGGGACAGACTGGAGGGCCGGCTCCGGGACCGCGAGTGCCGATGACGGCTGCGCGAGCGAGAATGACGCGAGGACTGGAACGGACTCCTGCTACGGGACTTTCCCGTCCGCCTGAGAGCAACAGCAGAATTAATTCATGTCAGGGTTCCTACACATTTTCCATTTCAAAATGCCATACTTTTCCAGACTCAAATTTCCAAACCTCTCAGACCATATTTAACATAGATGGTTCATTGTGCATAATTTTCAGCATTATATGCGACCCTGGAGCACAAAACCAGTCATAAGTAGCAAGGGTATATTTGTAGCAATAGCCAATAATACATTGTATGTTCAAAATTATCGATTTTTCTTTTATAAAAATAATTAGGATATTAAGTAAAGATCATGTTCCATGAAGATATTTTGTAAAATTCCTACTGTGTACATAATTTTAATTAAATTTTTGATTAGTGATATGCATTGCTAAGAACTTCATTTGGATAACTTTAAAGGCAATTCTCTCAATATTTTGATTTTTTTTGGCACCCTCAGATTTGAGATTTTCGAATAGTTGCATCTCGGCCAAATATGTATGTATATATATATATATAAATATCAATTTTTGATATAGAGTATTTTCTCAGGTTTTTTTTTTTTTTTTCATTGATTTTCTCTAAGTGACATTAACATACAAAGCCCCTAAAATAATTTAAAAAAAAATAATAAAAAAATAAAACCGATAAATAGATAAAACGGACTTTTACATACAAGAAACTTTTTTTTTTGTTTTTGTACGAGATTTTTTTTGCATGCTTACACATTACAGTTTCTAGTTTTATAACTTATTTCCTTTGTGCATCACTGCCATCTTACTATGAATAAAACAAAAGTATGGATGCTCATGAATTAATAGAAATCTACTTGCTCAAAATTTGGCTTTTATTATGGTAGTACTTTCATAATGATTTTTCGCATCGGATGACCGAAAAACACATTGAGTAGAGTTGCACAAGAAACTGCGAATCCCTTTTTTTGTTTTGTTTAAAACAGAGGACAACTAAACAATATGTAATTTACTTGAGGTTCTGACAAAAGTTTAGGCTGCAGTCTATTTAAACATAACTAATGAATTAATATTTTTTTTATTCCTAGGTTGAATGAGTGATTCAATGACTCACTCAAAGACTTCACTTGTTTCATTACTGTAGGGTCCTACAAATCAGTTTTATTTTTTCCCAAATTCTGTTTTTTTTTCTTCTCCGTTTTAATTTTTCTGGACTCCATTTTAATGCTATAATTAAATATTACTCAAAAAGCATATCTAAATTAATTAAAATCATGAAACTTCTGCAATTTCACATCAATTTATTAAAAGTTTAACAAAAATGATAAGTTTAGGGCCCTATGAAATGTTTTATTTTCTTACCTTATGTTTTATTGCTACCATTTTCTGTGTTTTAGCATGTGTAATTATTTGAATGCATAAAAACAACTTCATTTATTCAAATGTATTCTTACAATAGCCTTATGATGTTTTTTTTTTTCTTTTCTCAGAAATTCAGTGTTGTATATTTAATTTTTTTCTGGTTATCAAATGAAGGCATAGCTACAACATTAATTGTATTTCTCTTTTAATTATTGAAAAGTAAACTGTTTTTGGCAAACAATGGGGATTTACAATTAACATGAAAGAAATACTGTGTGATTATTCGTTAAAGTTTTAATAATTTCAGTAGTAGTAGTAGGTCTAGTAGTAGTAGTAGTATTACGTACATTCTACTGAACAGTATTAATATATTGCTGGCACAAGGTCTTCAAGTTAAACCGAACTTTTATTTTAACGGGTTGCCGTTAATACCTTTACATTTCTGTGTATATGACACTAGTTTTGCTCAAATGAAATGGTAAAGTGCTCATGAAGTGACTCTCAGAACAGTTCTGTAAATGTTGTTTACGTAATTATGTCCTCATTTAGTGAGACGACAGATGCTGAAATCATCGTCAGTGTGTGTTTAGTAAACGAAACCACGCGTCTGTGCCTTTTATTAACACAGAGACACGCAGAACATGCAGGATTCATATTTTAATTGTTTTTTTGCAGCAAAATATTCACAGATACTAGTCCATATTGTCATCTGATTGAAGTTCTCTTGAAAGAATGATTCGATGACAAATACATTTTTTAACAGTCACTTGTTGCCATCTGCTGGCATAAATGTAATCAATTCAATCTTTATTTGAAGCATCAAGTTACTTTTAAAAGGTGACTTATAATCTATTTTGTTTGCTACCAAAGACATTAGTGTTTTTATCCGAACTGTAAACTTTTATCCCAGTACTTTTGATATAGTTTAAATGTTAGCTGTGATTGTACTCGTCAAAGGTTTAATGCATGTCAAATCGTCATTTACGAATAAGATTGCTTAGGTGTTTGAATCAAGATCAATGTAGCTCTAATTGACAGTTAATCAGAATCCTCCCGACTTAAGCATTTTGTGGCAAACACCACAAATGCAGCGTACATTTATGCATCACGCTCACATATGCACAAACTCAAACTTGATGCCTCAAGATGTGCTGCATCACATTAGACATCACTGGTTGTTGTGTCTTAACCATGCAAAACGCATGAAGTTTGAAAATGTGGGACTGAAATATGAGAGCTAAGCGGAGGGGACTTTTTTCTACAATAATGATTGAAGTGATTAAGTATATCAAGCAACAGATCACCAACTGCACTGCTATCGCCGGATATTGAGAAATCTCAATGAGAATGACTGATATCTGATGCTTTGTTGTTGCAAACCGAAGTCATTGTGGAAACCCCTTCACACTTTGGTCTGTTCCCCACACACTGACAATATGGTCAATGAGTCTTACTGACTAATTTTATGAATCTAAGTTTACTATATTTAGAGCTTGAAAGCCTGTGGTTACTGTATGTTCACTTTGCACAAAAGAACATTTTAAAAATCTCATTTTGTGTTTTGCAGCAGAAAGCCATATACTACCATTTAAAAGTCTGAAATCAGATTTTTTTAAAATTAATACTTTTACTAAGCAAGGATGCATTAAATTGATTAAAAGTGACAAAAGAAATGTATAAAGTCTTAACTTCTATTTCAAATGAATGGTGTTCTATGGAACTTTATATTCATCAAAGAATACCAGTTTCTATGAAAATATTGAGCAGCAGAACTGTTTTCAACATTGATAATCAGAAATGTTTCTTGAGCAGCAAATCAGCATATTAGAATGATTTCTGAAGATCATGTGACTCTGAAGACTGGAGTAATGATGCTGAAAATACAGCTGCAGATCACAGAAATAAATTACAGTTTAACAGATATTCAGATAAGACAGTGATTTTAAATTTAAATTGATTTTAATATATTTCACAGTTCTTCAGTCTTGATCAAATAAATGCATGGAAAACATTAGACATTGAACTGATGGTTTCTTTAATCCAAGATAATATTCGAACACAGAGATCAGATAAACTTGGGTTTCCTGTACTTATGAAACCACTTACCAAAGGCTTTTTCCTGGTTACAATACAAGCTGCATTTAAGTGATCTGAGAGTCATTAATTAATAAACGGTAAGATAGAACTAAATGCAGAAACTAAATAACATGGCTGCTTATATAGAACGTATTTTTAATTAATCACCAAACAGGATTTAAAAAAAGAAGCCGCACATGTGCTATGCCTTCATCCTAAACAAAACCGCATTTTATGCTGAAACGCTTGTAGAATTTACTTTTAACAAAAGTGAACAGGAAATAATCCAGTTTATGATCACTGTCTGTGCTATTTGGTTGTGCAATCATCTGACAGCAAAGCGGATGAAGCCACATAATGACTGAGTCAGCCAATGAAAATGCACCTAATTTGCTTCTCAAACTGAGATCACACTTATGTTTATAATTACAGCCATCATTATGCCTAATTCAACAACTGACTGAGCCCTTTATGACTTACAGTTTTAAACTCATAAGGTAGAAAGCAGATGCTAATGGCACAAAGTCTAAGGCTTCAATGTCCAGTGTGTTGCTTAAGCCTCGGGCCGCTCGACTCGAATCAGCTCACCCTCCTGTTATAAAGCCTGCGATTCACGTGAGCTCAAGCACCACGAGACACGTGTGCGCCTCGTTCTTCTTCACAGCGTGTGGAAAGAGTCAACAGTGGGTGGAAAGACTACTTTAAGGTCTTCTACACTCTTGTGCTGACTATAAAATAGTAGAAATGAATAAAGGCTGTATGGTCTTCATAAAGTCCACAACAGTCAGAAAACAACAGCACAATCTAACACTTCTTCAGATGTTATATTAAATTTGATTTATTTACAGTAAAGCCGAATGAGCATGAATTTTAATAGGAAAGAATTGTGACATTACATTCTATACAGAATGTGAGACTAGAGTTTCAAATTTAGAAAAACAACGTGAAAATTATACAAAAACTATACGTTTAATATACTTCTAGAAATGCATTTGCATCTGACAAAGAAAAGCAACAATCACAAGCTGTTATAAAAACACAATAATATCCTTCTCAGAGTTTCGGCCAATTAATACAACCATGGTATGTACAGTTTCTAACAAAATACCATTTGTACTACAGTTTGTTAACCTACTATTCTAATAATAATAACAATAATAATAATAATAATAATGGATCTTTGTTTAGCTGTGTAAGTAGCTTAATTTTAAAATTTTTTTTTTTTTGATTAAAGTAGTGGCAGAAAACAAGGTTACCATGGTATGGATTTGTGAAAGCATGTGAAAATACCACATTTAATAACATGTTTTTACTCCAAACTCACTTCATAACGTCAGTCGAGTGTTTGAAATAAATCCTTCTGTGAGATGATGTGGCTTCTTACACAGAATAAGGCACGCAACATATTTCATAGTATTCTAAGCAGTGATAAAGGCATTGCATTATTGTATACTTGATTATAATAAAAATTATAACAAGACGAACTCAGATAAACCATATATTGTCATAGTTGTGTGTTTATTAGTCACATTGAACCAATGAAAGCAGTTAAATCTTCTGTTTATTCAGCTACTGCTGTAGGGATTTCCTGGGTTTCTTCTGTGGGGCGTATTTGGAGTTTCTCTGGCCTTCGGATGGAGATTTACTACTGATCACAGAACCGCGCTTCACTGAAAGACACGCATGACAATCACAGCTTCTGCCTAATCGCGACGTATCGATTTTGCGATTTAATTTCAATTAATTGTGCAGCCCTAGTATCGGCCAAAATTTTTATATCGGTGCATCCCTAGTTAGTAAGCCATGCATAACATATAATTAGACTTTCTTCGTACACAAGACTAGTGGTCGACCGATATTGTTTTTTTTCCTATATCTTGG
Organism: Tor tambroides; assembly: GCA_021397915.2. Lineage (NCBI taxonomy): Eukaryota > Metazoa > Chordata > Actinopteri > Cypriniformes > Cyprinidae > Tor > Tor tambroides. The sequence continues at coordinate 4,030 of JAFVLL020001021.1, read as the reverse complement.
AAAGCAGGGTGGCCGATGACCGATATAAAGCAAATCTAATTTTATTTATTTTAATTCATATTTAATAAATTTGAAATCATTTGAAAATGGATTAAAAAGTGTAAAATAAACATTTATACTTTAAATGACAAAGTATTTTTCAAAAATAAATAAATGTTTAATAAAAATATAATTAAAAAGAAAGTAAACACTGTAACCAACAGGGGAGTCAGTATTCTGGGAAGTTTGTGTACATTGGGAATTATATATATATATATATATATATATATATATATATATATATATATATATATAGATAGATAGATAGATAGTCAAACTATTAATCGCATCCACAATAAAAATTTGTTTACATTATATATGTATGTGTACTGTATATATTTATTGTGTATATAAATTATATATAAATTTAAATTTAATATATATATATATATATATATATATATATATATATATATATATATATATATATATATTTTTTTTTTTTTTTTTTTTTTTTTTTTCAAATAAAGCCAAGGTAACATTCATTTTACATACAGCACACAGTGAAAATGACAGTCAAAATAAAAGCCTCGAACACATCGGCCGAACAGAAAAACTTATCGGCCGATATATCGGCCGATCACTAAATATTATGCACTAGGCGCCCAAATAAGCGCGACACTTTCTTACCTGGCGTCCGGACTGGGGCTCGGGGACTTTCTGTAGGGGCTCCTGGAGCGGGGGACCTCGCTCTGCTCGTAGGGACTGTGTCGGCCATAGCTCGGTGACCGGCGCCAGTACGGGCTGCTCGGGGAGCGCTTCCTCTTACTGGAATACGAGCTCGGCGACTTCGAGACGTTATAGGCACCGTACAGCTCTGAATCCCGAGCGTAGCAGGTCGAGCTCGGAGACAGCCTCTTACCGGGGCTCCTCCTGGAAATGAACGGGTAGTTTGTGTTAGGAGACTGGTATCCGTAGGAATACGCCGCCGCGAAGGGACTAACGTTATCTGCCGCTTTGAAGCTCGGGCTGCTCTTCCAGTAGTCGTCACGGTAAGCTTGCGGCGGTTCCCTATACGCGGAAGGAGGGTCCTTCTCGGATTTGGACTTGCTTTTAAGTCGCTTCGACTCTTTTTTGTCCGCTTGGGCCGCGGAGGAAGGCTTCCTGCCGTTACTGTCGTGATTTCTCACGCTGCTGCGGGACTTGAGCGCCGCGTCCCGTTCTCGGTTGGACCGGTTCCTCTTCATCTGCTTCTCCAGGCGTCCCTTCTCGTCTCTCCTCCGAGAGGAGTCGTCGTGCTCGCTTCTACCCGGGGTGAAGCTGGAGTCCTGGAGCTCGGCTTCGCTCACTGACGGCGTGCCGGTTCTGGGCGACGGGCTACCGGAGAAACGCTCGGACTGCGAGCTCACGTCGTCGTACTCCACTAAAGTCCGAACGTCCCCGTCGTAAACCACCTCCTGCTGTTGCCACGACTGCTGCTGCTTCTCCCAGCCGTGCTTGTGCTTCTTTCTCCGGGAGGAGGAGGACGAGGACCGCTGCTTCTCCCGGTGCCGCTCGCGGCGGCTCTTGCTCCGCTTCGCCTCTCTCTCACTCCTCTGTTGCGGCGGCGGGCTTCTCCCCCGGCCCTCGCGGGGAACGATCTCTGGGTTAGGCATTTAATATCCCACTTTTATCGCTCGCGTCTCAATCCCGGTGTTAAACAAAGCAAAACATTTGAAACCCACTTTAAGCGCTATTATAGCACAGCTAGCGTCTGTGTGTTCACACAGCGACCGTTCCCGTCCAGATCACACCGAATCCATCGCATTCACTCATCCCAACGCACATCAATCGGATAAATCCCTAAAAAGCCTCGGAGAAGTCAATAAAAGCCTCGAGTTGTAATCCAGTTCCGCGCATATGATGAAGAGATTGTGTTAGCCAGCCTATGCTAATTTAGCAGATCCGCCTCACAACAGCCTTTAAATCCGCCTCCATTGCTCAGATAGCGCTGTCCTCCCGGTAACGAGTTTAAAAACGGCTCGTTTTCTGCACCTAGCGAGGTTTCCAAAGGGAAGATCCCATCGAAAACGTTAGCTAAATCCACACATACTTATGCGGGGCTCAAACTTCTTGTCGCCCTCTCACACCGACTCACTAACAAGGAAGTAGCACGCATGTTGGTCAGCGCGGAGTTCAGCTCGGCAGATTCAACACGACGCAGAAAATCATAAATTCCGTTTAGTCCAGAAAATTGGATTTACGTGCCATTTTGTATCTAAATAGCATCTCAATAAAAATACGAAATAAATCAGCTGGTTATGGGACTGAATTAAGCTGTAATCATTCAAAGCACGAAAACAAAAGTAGCGAATCGAGCGCACTATGCCGCCAGTAGGCCTTTGCTCTCTGAGGCCTTCAATCAGAGAAGATTTGCTCTAGCAGTGGCACTTATTAACTCCTAAACCTTGCAAACATATGCCGCTGGCAGCAGAGGGCGCCACCACGTGTCTGCTTTTGTACATGTGAGGCTTTTATGTCCATGCAACAGTTGAGAAATGAAAGTGTTAGCATTTTGGTTTCAAGTAAGTGGCGATGATTGATCTCGCGCATTGTATGTTTGTTATTTTTCATCAATAGGATCAGTCTCTTGGAAAACTAGAGTGGTTTTCCTTAGGTCTCTTATCTGCAGACCTTTGGCTGATCTGCTGCTGCATAAAAGGGCAAATGAATGTTGTAATTGAAATAAAACCTGAAAAGTTACTCAACATTTGCTGATTAGAAGGAAAAAAAAAACCCTTGTCATTGATAAGCAAAGACAACTCACTATGCAATAAAGAGATTGTATATATATATATATATATATATATATATATATAAGTTTTGCAGATCAAGACATTAATGATTTTCAGTAAATAAGTCAATGCACAACTACAGGATATGATTTTGATGAGCATTAATAATAGTGCATAATTAAAAAAAAACATCACACACAAGTTAATAATTAATATAAAAAGTAATGCAGGACATTTTATGGGGAAAAATAACACTTAGAGAAAACATAGCCTACTTTCAAAATAAGTAACAGACCGTAATAAAAATAACACAAAATCAAATTACAGAAATTAAATTGCATTTCATTATTTTTTAAAATTTAGAATTGATTTAAATTCTTTAATTTAAACAAATTATATTATATTTTTTGACAATAATGCCTATAATAACTAATACCTAATTACTGCATATTTAAAGAGGTAAAACTAACTGTATTAACTATGACATTTCCACTAACTATGGTTACCCTTTCATATTTCATAAGGGTTGTTGTTGCTAAACCAAAATAACCTCAGTTCTGCGGGACCAAACATTTTTATAAGAGCACAAATAATGTTGTAATTTATTATTTATTTAAATAATTTAATTTAGACAATTTCTTTCTCACAGCCAATTATACTGTGATTACCATTTCATGTTTTAAAAAGTGTTTTACTAGCAATAAAACAAAAGCAATCTGGACCACAAACTGTTATCAAAGCACAAATAATGTTGTCTTTTTTAATTTAATTTAGACAATTTCATTTCTGTTGCTTCCAAATATTACCTTTACAGTCAGAAATGCAGGAACAGTGAACTTCAATCCAGTTCATTACTTTACAATTTAGGATAAAATATAAAACAAATCTTGAAATACTACAACTGAACATTAGCTATATATTCTGTACATTTTATTTTGTAATCATAATTATGTATTTTTTTAACAACAACCTTCCCTTTAAAATGCACGTAAATTCAGGACACACACACAGCCCATGCTGCACACTGTACACACACACACACACACACTGTACGTACACAGACACACACACACACACTCATGTTTGTTTTGTGGTTTACGGGGACTCTCCATAGGCGTAATGGTTTTTATACCGTATACTGTATGGGCTATTGCCCTACACCAACCCTACACCTAAACCTATCCCTTACAGGAAACTTTCTGCATTTTTAGATTTTCAAAAAAAACACCATTTAGTATGTTTTTTAAGCCTTTTGAATTACGGGGACATAGGCAGTG
>JAFVLL020001020.1:0-20777 GCA_021397915.2 Tor tambroides | reverse complement strand
ATTTTGAACATGCCCTTTTCAATTAATAATTCAGTTACACAGAATCAACAGCATGCATGTCACGACTGTTGGGTCTATTGGTTTTCTATTACTCCTACCACACCTACTAGTAAAATATTTGCCATATAGAAATATAATTTCTACCAAAAACAGTGATTGATCTGGTCAGTGATGTTGGACTGCTATTATTTTGAACACAACTGTATATCTCTTTATATAATTCTCTTTATATCATGTACAATTATGTGTCTTGGGTAAATCTATTTTAGGATGTTTTGATATTTTTACTGGGAAACAAGACACACACACTGAATACGCAAACCTACGTAACATTTTAATACTGAGTCCTCTGGAGTTTCCTCGTAATTGATGCCACCAGACAGAGCCGTTTCAAAGCAACGCAGTTGCTTGTCCACCAAATCAGTCTCCAAAAAAGAGGTTCACGTTATCTGTAATATCTGTAATATTTCAGGCGAAGCATCAGATAGCTGGAAGTGCGACAGAAAAGTTCTTCCTCTCAGCGGGGAACCGTGGCCCGAGGGGACGCTGCTCTAGATTTTAATTAAAGGTTGGCAGGGCATCAAACCTCAAGGAGTATTGGAAGGATCAGAGAGAATAGAGATGATTAGTTATTCTTTTGAACATATAGGAGATATTGTACCCCGATCTCAGAGCGCAGGTTTTGAGGGGAAATCTTTGAAGGCCAGCAGTCAGATTTTGGAGAAAAAAGCACAGAATAGGATTCCCTCGAGTCTCTGATGTTATCAAGCAGTGATGGGCGACTCATTGATAAGGCATATTCACGTTACGTTTGCTGAGCAAATTAAGTCTTCTGATTCTATTTAGCCAGTGTAATAGATTAAATATCTTTTATGGCGATCTCATTGAGAATTCTGCTCAGACCGTGAGATCAGGCTTTGAGGAAATCCACCCGTAAACTCTGAGCAACGCTGAGTATATTGCTTTGCGAAATTCTTACCAGTACACTAGAGTTTTGTTCAAGCTTTTTAAAACTTTGAACAACTCGATAGCGTGCAATAACAAAGTATTATGGGCCTGAAAAAGCAAGTTAAATGTTCTACACCAAGCTTTAGTGGTTTTAGAGTATGGTACATGCATTCATTTCGAGAACAAAACTGCAAAACAACAGCAGCTGCTTTTTAAAATGAACTCTTCTGTTCTATTGCACTAGGGCTGATATAAAAAAAATAGTACATCTGGATTGTTGTTTCTGAATCTTTGAGATTTTCCAACTGAAAACCTTAATGTTTTTAGTCTTGAGGCCTGTTCTGTTTTAAAAATCTTCTGTTTTTTTTTTTCCTTTGTAATTTTGAAAAATTCCATGTACAGATGACAACACTGTCAATCCCCCGTTCACACCGATCTGTGACAATGACTAAAAACACTGCATTATGCATACCAGGCCAGTAATCGTCAATGTCACTTTGTAAAGAAACTTGTGTCTGCCTTTAAACTGAACACGTCAAATACATGCACATGACATTGCAGGTTTTTTTGGAGTTTACACCAAGACAATAATGGTACTCGCACTCGCACCGTTTTCAAAAGTTTGCATTTTCAGGCCCCTAAAATGGTGTTAACGCATAAATGAATGCATAAAATTTTTTGAGTTTTTAGTGGAAAAACCCCCTAATTGTAAAAATTAGCAGAGTTTAGTACCACAACAGTAATGACACAGAGAAACGGTATTGTTGAAATCACTTTCAGAATTATTTTATTTCCATCTGCTGAATAATACAAACAATGAACGATAAAAAACAGAATCCATCCTGCTTTAAAAAGCTCAAGCATTTGAAGCTGCAGACAACAAAACTGCAGTGCGCTTAAACGGAAAAGTACTGTGCATTGGTGTGGACATTAATATAGTTATTATATTTATCATTCTTGGTGTGAACAGGCGTTTAATCTCTTGCAACATAATTTGTTAAATAGTTAACATTTGTTTGTCCTGGAATAACATTCATATGTCTGTGTTGACAATCGTTCTGATTAGTTTTGCTCCAAAAAGAAGACCGTGTCAGTACTTAGCATTATGAATTGCATTTTAACAGATTTGTGAACACAGTGCTGCCATGAAATCGAGCTTGTGTAACATTTATGTACATGTTGAGTTTGTTTTTTTTACCATAAAATCTGATTGGTTGATTGAAATGTTGTTCCTGGACCAACAAGGATGTTGAGAAAGTAAATGACTCCAATCCTTACACTGCTTTGGTAAATCTATAGCCCCTTTCAAACAGTAAATTGCTGTAAAATTACTGGAATGACTTTACTGGTAATTACTGTAACATTCATTGACAACCTCTAAACGGCTGTGTAAATTATATAACCGTAAACTATATTAATAGTCTAATTATATCTCATTTTAAATCGCAACGGCAGTTTTTATCATAATCATAATTAGAGTTTTCCCCTCAATTGTGCAGCCCTAGTTGCTAAAGTAGGCTTGATCATTAATGTTTTAAAGGTGACATATCATGAAAATCTGACGTTTTCTGTGTTTAAGTGCTATAATTGGGTCCCCGGTGCATCTACCAACCCAGAAAACATGAAAAAGAACAACCCAGTAAATTTTGAAGCCTTTTTCTGTAAGCTTGTGAAAAAAATGAGCTGCTCAGGTTTCGCTCCCCCGTGACGTAGAAAGAGGATCTTATTATAATATCACCGCCTCTTAATCTGCAAGTTTCCACCCACAGCGTCGCCATTGTGTTTTTGCAAGTGACAACGGTGTACCATTTCTAACGCCATGGTGAAAGTTCGAGCAAAGCATGCTAACTGTTCTGTATTTGGCTGCACTGACGAGCACAGAACACTGTTTAGAGTCCCAGCCTCAGAGGAGACAAGAGAGCAGTGGATTTACTGTATATTGTGCTGCTAATATACAATTTCTTTCCCAGCTATTCACCTTCACAGACATAACTGACTGTTTTTGTAACTCTTGTGTTTTTAATATGAACTTGTGTGTATTTGGCAGTTTAAGCGCAATAAGACATTAAAGAGTTTAGTGATCGTATGCCATGAGACAGTCACTTTTTGTGCATGCGCTCAGAAAACCCTATATCAGAAGTTTAATATGGTTTAAAACGCTTGATTTCAACACCATAGACATAGACAGATGTTTGTTTTAGCAAAGTATCTGATGTATGAGCTTGAAAGGCACAGCCCTATTCTGGAAAAGGGGGCGGGGAGCATCAACTCATTTGCATTTAAAGAGACATGCATGAAATCAGCGTGTCTCTGCTTCCACTAGAAATAGGCATTTTCAAAATGATATTATAAATGATCTGTGGGGTATTTTGAGCTGAAACTTCACAGACACATTCTGGGGACACCTGATCAACTGCAAAGGTTTCCAAACAGGCTGCTAACTGAATCAGATTTTTAATAAAACTTGGAATTCCTTTAATTAAATTTTACATTTTGAAATTAGAATTCTAATAATTTCATATGAAGTGTTACTTTGTATCACACGCTGTCGCACAAGTCAGTCACATCTAGAGATTCATTACTGCACCTGTAATGACATACAGATGCTTATGCCAAACTACCTGTGCCCCGGCTGCCCACGGCATCTCATCTCCGAGCATCTCTTCAAATCCCGAAATCAGCCAAATGACTCTGGGGGGTCCAGTCTTCAACCGTGAATATTAGCCTTTGAATAAACAATTACCGAAGCGTGGCCTCCACGGTCTTTCTGGACAATGATGGCGCGATAATGACGCTCTGAGCTTCCATGCCATTTCCTTGTAGTTCAACAGCACCACAACCTCTCCAGCAATCCCTGTTTCCATGCCAACCGCATCCTCCGTCCGCCTGCCTGCAACTCCACAGAACAATAAACACAAAAAAGGCTGATTATGGATTTCATAGTCATCACACCTGTATTGATCCTGTTTGTCTTTTTGAAGTGATGGAAGATGATAATGTACGGCGAATCGGACAGCGTGTCCTCCGCCTGAGCCTGTGTGTCGGTGATGGAGGTGTCCTATTGAAGCTTTGATACAAGATCTTGACAGCCGTAGTGACCGGTGCATTGATCGAGTCATTAACAGGAGGTAATACATTTGCTTTCCTTTGTGAAGCCCTCTTTCTTTATGTCTCTGCACTCTCGATTTTGCTTGTTCACACCACACACTCACACACACACACACACACACACACACACACACACATCACACATCACACACACACACACATCACACACACACACATACATACACAGACCTAAAGAATATGATCATATCAGACCTGCCTATTGTGTCAGGGCCTCTGGTTAGTATTGAGCGGAAGCATTACACGGTTGAGAGGAGAAGGCATGGTACGTAAAAAAAAAACCTTCGGCTTTCCTTCAGCCTTATTGCAGTTATTGCGTTTGACAGGACAGTGACCACATAACTCAATCTTGTCAACACTCAAATTGAAGGCCCTGAAGGAGTATGTGTTGCTATTGACCTGTGTTCTCCGTGGCTTCTGACTTATGAAATGGTACAAGTCAAACCTGAAGGCACGGATTGCATGCTTCAGAAGTTTATTTCTTCTTTGGCGCTCGATCGAATCCGTAGACGGATGCAGACCTTTATGCCATGCGATCCTGGGTTTTATAGAGTCTGGCTAATCGTTACTGATGTGCAAATTTGATCTCTCATTATGTGCTTGTCAGAAAAGGCCCATCCGTCTTTGATCGTCTGCATCTGTGGTGCGGCGAGAGAGATGCTTTTGATTAGTTTGATGCCTGAGAGCATTGAATGAGAGGAACGATCTGACCCGCACAGATTGAGACAGCCTCTCGTCATCTGCTTTAAAGGTATAGTTCACTTGAAACCAAAAGTTCAGTCATTTACACACCTCTGGTTTGTTTCAGTCCTTTTTAAATGTTCTTTCTTCCATGCAGCTCAAGTGAAGATCTGCAAAGTGCATGATGATTTCTTTCGTCAAGCTGAAAAAATGACATAAAACATCTAGATATAATAAATATACACAGTACACACACATATATTGTGAACCAAAACGTTTATTTTGGATGCGATTAATCGCGATTTGACAGCACTAATTATTTTATATAATTCGATTGTCAGTTTTCAATGCATAATGGTATTGTAGTTCTTTTCCTCACGAAAGCTGCTTTGTACTTTTTTGTCCACTTTTAAAATACTTTTTTTTTTGTTTCATATCAAAGTTTATGAAAAAAATGAATAGGAAAAATACTAAACTGAAAAAGTGGACGGCATCTTTGCAATCTATATTGATAGTTTAGTGTTTTCAGAGCTTTTTAATTTGAGTTTATTTAGTCTTTATTTTAGTTTTAGGGCTGCCAAAGTTAATGTGCTGCCGAGTATCATTTAAAAATGTTTAGCAGCATTAAATTTCTCGGCACAGTCTGTTGTTATTGCCGTCTAGTGGCGTGTTTAATGGAGGCACAGGTTTATTTTTATTTCAGTTAATGAAAAGTTTTTTTATTTTGCATAAACTGTAATAACACTGCTTGTAAGTACGAATCATCATCATCCAGTTGCTGTTGTGTTTAAAATAGCTGCTTCCTAACAATTCATTTTGTGTTTCATAGAGGAGAGAAAATAACATTAGGATGAGTAAATGCTGACAAAATGTTCATTTTCCGGTGAACTATTCCTTTATTGCTTTTAACTTTGCAATAATTGGATTGCTAGGAGGAATTACCTCAAACATCGTTCGCCAAATGCAGTGCTAAAGGGATGTTAGAGTTTTTCAAACCAGGCTTCATATGCCGCTTCAACATTCTGTCAGAACACCTGGCAACCGCAGCTGCTAAACTAAATAGATGTGGCCCAGTAACCCCTCAGAGAGAGAGAGAGAGAGCTGCTTCACAGAACACCATGTCCCTGCTGAACACCTTCCTTTCTGTGCTTCTGTGACAAACTCTTGAGAATGAAATTAGCCTTCGGGGACAAAGGCTCTCCCAGATTAGGATTTTCAAGTTCTTTGACGATGTCTACCACAACGGATCAGAGCAACCCAGTCAAGAAGAGGCTCTTTCTTCACAGCTCTATTCAGAGATGAAGGGCAGGTTCAGTGCATTGTAGGACCACAAACCCATTTATTACTTTCACTTTTAGTTGTGTACAAATAATTCTACTTCTTTAATTAGTAGCTATACTGTGATTTAACGTGTCTGGCTGGCTTACTCATCACAGCCTGACATACCAAGAGCTCATATACTAAGTTTTAAAGTTGCTTTGCATCAAACATCTGCTAAATGAATAAAGTTAAGTGTAAATTTGCTTGTTCAATCTACTGTAACAAATTGCTTGTGTGCTTTGTAAGCATATGTGGGTGATTTACTAAGATTAATTGTGCAGAAAGAAAAGGTGAGAAAGAAAGAAAGGGTGCATGTAAATTGATCAAAAGTGACAGTAAAAACATTTATAACAACAACAACTATATTTAATTAATAAATGCTGTCCTTTTGAACTTTCTATATAAAATAATCCTGAAAAAAAGTATCATGGTTTCCACAATAATATGAAACAGCACAACTGCTTTCAGCGTTGATAACAATAATAAATGTTTCTTTAGCAGCAGATCAGCATATTAGAATGATTTCTGAAGGATCATGTGACACTGACTGGAGTAATGATGCTGAAAATTCAGCTTTGCATCACAGGAATAAATTACATTTTAAAATATATTCAAACAGAAAACAGCTATTTAAAATTGTAATAACATTTTAAAATATTGATGTTTTTTCTATTTTTCATAAAATAATTGCTGTGTTGGTGAGCATAAGTAACTTATTTTCAAAACATTTTTTGTCTTCCATTGGTCATAGAGAAAGTCCCGCCCCAACGCAAAGCATCATTGCTTGTGTTTAATTGCACGCTTATAATGTGATTAAGGCAGCAGGCCTACTGTAATTAAGTTGGAACTTACACAAGGAATACTGTGATTATGTTAATGTGATTACAATTATAGTAAACATAATCACAGTGCAACATGTGAAGTAGGCCTACTTGTGAAGAAGGAGTCTTGAATTCACAGTTTTATTGATGGGTAACCTAGAACTGTCCAACATTTTGCATTTGTCCTACAGGCTTGGATCGACATATGGGTGAGTAGCTAAATGATGAGAGTTTTCGTTTTTGGGTGAACTATGCCTTTAAGATCATATGAAATGTCATTCCTCAAATAATGTTGTATTGTAGGCTATTAATGTGTGTCAGTGTAACCAGCAGTTACAAGTTTATTTATTTATTTTGTACACAGCTAAAACCCTGGGTTAAAGGCAGGGTAAGCGATTTTTCCAAAACGTTTTAGAAAACTGAGTCGGGGCTGAGTACCAAAACATACTTGTAGCCAATCAGCAGTAAAGGGCGTGTCTACTCGTGATATGGAGGAGAGAGCGTTCAGTTAACAGCCAAGCCGAGTGACAGAAAGATAGAGATGGCGTATAAAAAACAGAAGAGGAAAACGTCTGCGGAATGATAAGGCAAGAAGTAGGACCCGTGTAAATATCGGATCAGCTTTTCAGTGCTGAGAGAACTCAAGGAGCGGAAGGCCTGCGATCGAACGCCAAGGTTGCTTTGTTTCTTCTCGATAGGTGAGTAACACCGTGTCTGCACCGGACGTGCCGCACCGCAACAGCTAAAGCCTGCCTACACTGGCTGCGTGTATTTCAGGCAAGAATGTAGTAGTTTAAAACTCAAATCTGCGGTTTATTTATAAAAACAGCGCCTATTTGAAAATGTGCTTCGCCGATTTTGGAGACGTGAGCTCCACGCGATCACCGGGCGCTCAGTGCTCAGGTATCCCGAAGAGAGGAGCATAACCTCGGCTAGTCCATCTGACATTTGCCACTGGCTCTGATGTCTCTGTAGTGGTTAAACATAAGATATAATTCGTTTTGGGTAAATCTAACAGGTAATCTTTGGTCTTTATTCTATTGTTCTATTAATATGTTAAAATGAAAATGAAAACAGGCAATGTTTGATATAATATTTCGTTTCATTGTAATGTATGTACGTTCCCTGAACTACATTTCTGCGGCTATTAAAATGTTTAAATGAAAACGAAAAGAGGCAGTGGTGTTTGAAATACTTCGTCTGTAAATACAGTGAGGAAGATTGCAGCAGCCAAGGCAAGCTGACTGACGTTATCAAGTTCACACTCCCGAGTCTAACTCGTGAAGTCTGAACTACCGAGGATTCAAATCCGAAATTTGCGTACTTGGTATTGAGAAACGCGCAGACCTAACGTTACATCACCAGACTATTTGCCTAATCTTCTCGGTAGTTTAGACCGCGATGGAAACACAGACAGCAACAGGTCTGGGGGAAAAAAGTTCCTGGGACATAATGTTCCAGGTAATTTCGGTGGAAAAGCGGCTTATGTTTCACAGAACTAATCGTTGCCTGGGTTGCGTAGGCTACGTATATGTGGGGCGGATCTATCAAAATAGGGGCGAGACACCTTTGGGGTAGGGGCGTGTTTGTTTTGGTGATTTCAAATATCAACATTGGCTTCCAGAAATCGCTTACCCTGCCTTTAACGTTCTTATTTGCATATTTGCGGTGTCGGTGTCACTGATTGGACGAATGCAGCACGCAAACTACATAATGGCTGTGAGTAACCAGTGCTGAATAATGTACAAAAGTAATTAATTACTAGCTGCTGCTAATTATACCTCCAGTGTAATTAGGACAGAGTAATTAATTACTCTCTCAAAAAAGTGTTGCATTAATTATTACTAATTATTTCTGAATAGCAACCACCATGATAGCCAACGATAGACATGCAACTGCTCTTTTAATTCTTTAAAATAAATAATATAAAATTGCCTAAATTATTCTTGAACTGACCAAAGAGAGAAGGTTACACTAAAAACATTTGTTTCAACATTAGATGTTAAATTGTTTTATATAGAATTGTTCTATAGTCTAGTAGGCTATGCAATACAATTACATCAGAAGTAACTGTTATTAAATTAAGAGTAATGGCTTACTACTTTACCCACTACTGGCTATATAACATTTTAACACCGCATTGTTTCAGATTGACAGCACTAAAGTGGCACTAACCCTTCTCCAGAGCAGGCTTTCATAACCCTGGGTAAAATGGTGCTACTGCTATCCCGCTACTAAATTAAAAGATTAAAACATACCTTTTACCAGGGGTTCAAAGTGTGGTTAAGTGAAGTGTGAATCTGTTTGTATTGACCCAACCTTTTATTTTGCACTTGACAAGTATAATGTGTAATTTTGCTCATTTTTGATGCAATCCTCAATAGCCCATGAGAGAGTACACATTTTTAAGCAAGTTCAGACCTTTAGGAAACCACTGCCTAAGTTCACAGGCTCACAGCATAGTTATATTGATGTTATATTTGAGTTTGTGCACTGTCTGGTGAGACTTTAAAGCTGATGATTTCTCAGCAGCACAGTGGGAGACTTCCTTTAAGCCAAAGGGGCAACGTATCTCAAACCTCCATCTTTTTTTTTTTTTTTTCCCTTAAAAGAGTGAGAACAAAACAACATGTCTTGAGAATTTTGCACCATCAACAAGATGCTAGCTTTGAGGGTAATACCACATCTAAATGCTCTCAACGCTTAAGTTTCCTTTGCTTAACATACAATGTTCAGAGCGTTTCATGGTGAATATTACTTGTTGAGACAGATTTGATTTCAGATGTTTGAGAAGAAAAGCTTTTGATAAATGCATACAAACCCTGTAAAGCCTGGCATATGAAATAATAATCAGATTTTTTTTTTAATGATGAAACCGTTTATTGAAACTTAAGACAAAATCTAAAAAGAAGTCAAGAAAAAAGTTTGCATTTTTTTTTTGTTGAGTATCATATTTGATTCAATCTTTTGTGGCTCATATAGTATGATAGAGTGAGAATATGGAGCTCATACTCGAGTAAAAAAAAACACCCGAACTGAGCAAAAAAATATGCAATTTGGTGCAGTTGCTGATATTTATATGGCCAAAAAGTAATACGATTTTTTTTTTTTTTTTAATAATCAAGTAAACATAAGTTGCTTCAGTCAAGTAAGTGTTGATCTTGAAATATTACTAACAATACAAAGGTTGTTCTTATGTTTACTTTGTAAATATCAGTAAAGATTTTGCAGCAAAAAGATATACATATATGTGTGTGTGTGTGTGTGTGTGTATATATATATATATATATATATATATAATGACCCTGGACCACAAAATCAGTCTTAAGTGTCAATTTTTCAAAATTGAGATTTATACATCATCTGAAAGTTGAATAAATAAGCTTTCCATTGATGTATGGTTTGTTAGGATCGGACAATATTTGGCTGAGATACAACTATTTGAAAATCTCGAATCTGAGTGGTGCAAAATCAAATATTGAGAAAATCGCCTTTAAAGTTGCCCAAATGAAGTTCTTAGCAATGCATATTACTCGTGTTAAAGTGGCATTATTAGTTCTGTGTTGGCCATTTGAAAAGTCGGCCCCACCAAACAAATGAATGGGAATCCTTCATTTTGTGGACTCAGCTCTCCAGAGTGAATTGGTCTGTGAGGTTTGTCCCGTGTGAATGTATGAGCCGAATCTCAAGGAAGAGGCGTTCTGGGAATGTAATTTTCTCCACCAGATGGTCCAGTTTGCTGCAAGAGGAACCTCTGTGTTGTTTACTCCCATTAGTCTTTCTGGCACCACGTCAATCTGAGGAATACCTTCATTTTTTACAAAAATGTGATTGTACAAGTGTACATATCTATTGCAAGCAGATGACATGCGGTGGGTTAAAATCTGGACATAGCCCATGATTTCTAAGATTTTAAGTACAGTATTGAGTTCTGTAATTTAGGGATTTTTAATGATGTTTTTGAAGAAGGTATTAAAGGATTTTTCCAGATTCAATACAAATGCAGTTCTATCAATTTACCACAGTCTTTTACCACAAAAAAGTCTATGGGACAAAAAATATGAGCTTTGCTGCTTTTAAACTTTTTGGAAATCCTTGTTCCTTACACTTCCATCAATGTGTGAATTATACAGTGATTTTCAGGGCTGGTCTACTCTTTGGTCTAATTTTTTAGGATACAGTCTGTTGAGGTATGTCTCATGCAATTCAAATTGACCACCACTTATCTCGCTTATATACTTGAAGTCATCTCATAATTAGAATAGACCACAGAAATGTTTCCAATTCATCCATAAATTTGTAAAAGCATGCAAATTTGTGCAGTCTGGGGTAAGACATCACACTATTAACATACACAGTTTCAAATGTACACAGTGCACAAGACTTAATTAAACAGGGCTCATGTTAACATGATGCTAGTGTGACAATCGGTTACTACATCTTTCTATAGGAAATTAAATTCAATATTTACTCCTGTAATGTCCATTTAAGCCAGTGAACGCAATAATGTTTACAAAATGGGCACAAGAAGACCAGAAAAGGTCTGTTTACATAGAGAAATGTCTACTCACATTATGCAGTGCATGGTTCATTCGTCTAGAAGGTGTACAGCTACATTTTTGTACTAAAGAATTAAAATAAGCACTTTAACAAACAAACATGAGCTTTGCATATCTGCTTTTAAACCACTTGGAAATCCTTGTCCCTTAGACTTCCATCTGCATGTAAAATTATACAGTGATTTTCAGGGCTGGTCTACTTTTTGAATGGATTTTCTGTCATTTTCTAGATGTAATCTGTTGAGGTGTGTCTCATGCAATTCAAATTGTCTTTTGGCACCGTTTTAGCCAAAACTCACTTAAATACTTAGTCAACATATAATCCAAACAGACCACAAAAATGATTCCAGCTCATCCATCAGTTTGTAAAAACATGCACATTTGTGCACTTACAACGGAAGTGTAGTAAGACTACAAATCAAACTGGGATAAATGTTCAAATACACACTGTTTCAGCGTATAGTCACAAGACGTAGATAGGATTCCTGTTAACCTCATACTATAACATGATATTCAATTCACGTTTATAGCATTTTTCACAATACATATCATGTCAAAGCAACTTTACAGGAGATGCATGTTTCTACATTACAGTCAGTGGTCAAAGTAAAGTCCAATTGGCACTGATGTACATTTCTTAGAAAATACAAATCTTGGAGTTAGGAAATGACATGTACAGTATTCAAACAGAAACAAATGTACATGATTAAGGCAGTGATTACAAATTGTTTGCTATATTTAGTTAAATCCAGTATTTACTTCAGTAATGACAATGTAAATCCAGCAAACCTGATGATTTTCACATGATGGGCAGAAAAGAATAACAGAAAAGATCTGTTGAAAAGAGAAAACTCCACTCACAGGAACTGTATCTGTATCTGTAATGCATAATCAAAGAACCATCTGTCTAGATTAGAAGGTTTACAGCTAAAACACATCTTTTAATGAAAGAATTAAACTAAGCGCCAGATCCTTATTGTGTATTTTTTTTTTCATTTGACTTCACAAAATTCCTTTTTCATACTTTTCCAGTTGTCACTAATCCAGTCAATTCCCTTTGAATCAAATCAAGTTCATTAATCATTTTTCACTTTGAATATCCATTTTTACTCAGAAATACATAAGATTACAGAAGTAAAATAACAGTACTTTTTGTTCACAGCTGTCTATTTAAAATGCTTTAGCTTGCATTCATTCATTTGAGACAGCTAAAACATTGTTTGAAGACATTGTTGAAATGTTGCTTATTTAATATGTAGAATTAAAATGGTTTATGTATATTTTAAGACCCTAAACACTTTATTTGGAATCGCTTTTGGGGGTTTTAAGCCACCCAAACTGAGGGTCAAGTCATTATTATTTTCACCAGGAACAGAAATGCTTGTTTATAAGATTTGACATTAATATTCAGGGCCTGTCACTAGAACTTGGACACCACTTGGTCTGTTTTTTCAGTGGTAAAGCTTACTGATGTTTTTGTGAAAATCAAAGTTGGGCTCCAGTGATTTATAACTTATAGTTTTTACTGGAAACTTGGGAAATTACGACAAGAGAAATCCGGGAACTCATTGGATTGAAAAAGCGCCATGTCTGAAAGAGAACATTTTGTGCTGTGAAAGGACCAGTTGAACACAATATGGAACAACAGCATGTCTTTGTCGCTTGGAGCCCCAAAGAGGGTAATGTTGTGGAAAATGTCCCCTGGTTTTTCTTTTATCCAGCATTACAAACATTTGGGGGATTGAAAAAATATACCCATCCGTATCTTTTTTTCCCTTGTTTGTCAGCATAATTCTGAACACCTTCCATCAATATCTGCCAGTATAGCAGAGTGTTGGTGGAGTTGAGCTCTACCTGCGGGCAGCTGCCGGAATAATTAGAACATGTCCTCTCCTCTTCATTTCTCTCTCCACTTCCTGTGTGAGCCAGGGATTTGCAAACTGCTAGCAGAAGCATCTGTGGAGCACAGACGCTGACAACATGGCAGTCTGATAGAGGTGGAATAATTTTACTTGGTTAACTGGAGGCTTGAAGTTGTCAAGGGCCTCATTAGAGGACGGCTATGCCTTCTTGGCCAAGTGCATTTTCTGCATGCTTCACTTCTGAGCGGGAGTGGAAATATGAGGTTGAAAATGCAGCTGGTTTTGCTCTGATTTTGCCGTGAACGTGACCAGGAATCTGAATTTTGGTTTACTTGGACTTCATGCTTGGATTAGACCGTATTACATGTGTTATGTAGATAGTAGTGTGACAAAAATCTCAGAAGAGTGTGTTTTAATATATATTTACACTGTTGTAGGTTATTTGAGTAGGTTACAAAAGAAAATACTATTTCAGTCTTTCTACTTCAAAATTTCACAGTTGATCAGCTGATCAATTGCATTAATCAATATTTGCTGAGAAAAGCCCAAGACATTATATTGTGTGAATATGTCAGTGTGTATTAGTATTACTAAAGCTAATACGAAAACATAAAGAAATAAAAGAAATACAAAGAAATATAAAAAAAAACAAATTAAAAGGGAAACTTTGATACTAAAAAATTATTGATACTAATAAACTATACACGGGGCAGCCGTGGCCTAATGGATAGAGAGTTGGACTTGTAACCCGAAGGTTGTGGGTTCGAGTCTCAGGTCCGGCAGGGATTGTAGGTGGGGGGAGTGAATAACCAGCACTCTCTCCACCCTCAATACCACGATTGAGGTGAGACCCTTGAGCAAGGCACCAAACCCCCAACTGCTCCCCGGGTGCCACAGCATTGGCTGCCCACTGCCTCAGGTGTATGTTCACTACTGTGTGCGTGCACTTGGATGGGTTAAATGCAGAGGACAAATTCCAAGTATGGGTCATGATACTTGGCCACACACTACTTCCCTTTCCCTTAAAATATCACTGCAAATGAAAACACTGACTATTTCTAAGCGATGGTCTGTGTACAAATGCAGGCTGATTTTTTTTGGTCTGTTGCTTAAATCTATAGCAGTGTAGAAATCCAACTGTAAATATGTTAACTGTATGAAGCTTGTTGTAATGCATATTGGCCATTCCTAAAAGATCACTCTCTAAATATAAATGTAGTGGTGCAGTTATTTTTGACAAGAAGAAACATCCTGATTGATTCCTAGAAACAACTTTGAGATTTGATGGAAAGATATGAAAGCATATTCCTTCAGTAAGTGATATTTTTCATGAATGTATAGTTTGTCATATATGTCAGTCTTGAGCTAGACTATGAAATGATATGTGGTAATACATAGCTCAGCTTTATCCAGAATGTGTTCCTGTTACAAATTTTCTTTGGATTTAGAAGAATTTCTGTGTGTATCTCAGACCTCAGCTCACAATGACAAATTGAATTATTCCATCAGCTTGAAATTGCCTAGTGAAATATTAATCAAGGTGAATCTTGAATCTGTTGTTTCTTAAGGAGGGAGAACAATGGCTTGGCGAGATGTTCTTGATCCTGGTAAGTTAAAAATCATTTAGCTTTAAAACTTTCAAAGGAATTAAAATGCGGAGATCATTTACTAACACTATATGTCACTCCAAACTTGCATGACTTTGTATTTCACAGAAGTTCGTGGGACTTTGGAAGACTTGGAATGCAGCAGAAAATAACTACTTTTATGGTATTTTTTTTTTGTCATTATCTATAACTAATAGCAAAATTCATATTTTTCCTTTCCAGGTGAATTAATTGTTTAAATATTCACTACAAAGCCACAATAAGGACATTTCAGGGAAGTTGCTTACTGAGATATTAACAAATACACTTAATTAGTTTCAGAATACACAAAGACACACTATACACTAATTATTTTAGAATAATTAGTTTTACATGAAATAACCTTCAAAAATGCAGAACTAACAAGTAGTTTATTTATGCTTTCACTTGAGTTTTTTCCTCATAAGAGACGAATCAAGAGATGCTGAATTAAATTTTCATTTCATTTTAATTTTTGTTATCAAATCATAATTATCTCTGGAGCATCTAATGACTTAAATGGCAACCTTTCTCCAAACTCACAAACATTTTGTATCGTCTTGAAACTTTTGTGCAATTCTGTATTAATTATAATTACTGTTTAGACAGGAAATGATAAAGTAAACTAAACTTTTACCAACGTAGTGTGAAAACAAACAGGATCATACAAGTTTGTGCAAGAAATATCACTTGAAATGGTCAGAACGGTGGAATCTGAAACATCTGTAAGAATTTTCGCTCTTCAAAACTTCCCTCTGGACCATCTCCTTAAAGCAACTGTATGTAGTTTTGTGTATTTTTGCGACTTGGAGCCCCCTTCATTTAAAGGGGTGGAATTCACTGTCATAAGTAGATCACTGTACAAGTGCATTTGTTGCTGCCGTTAAAGCAATCTACCATTTTCGTGGAATTTCGTACCCGCTCGCCAAACTTACATTCTCCCAGAACAGACATTTGGAGGGAAGCTTGGGAAAGAATCAGAAGCCATTCACGTTATTAGAAGTCATTGTACCACCAAAATCATTTTGAAACTGATATTTCAAGGTAAAAAATATCGCAGCAAATGAAAAGCGAAAATGCACACACAACCCATCTCCAAATATCTTGTACATTCCGTTCACGTAAATCTTTCATTAGCCAGATAAGAAAATGAAAAGGGGCGGGGAGAAAATCCAACTCTAATATTAATTCCCACGTTCTGTTGTTAGTGGCTGTGCGTGATTACAGCGGAGTGTGTCGTGCCCTCTTGACCTTCTGTGTTGTTAGACGAATTAACGGCGACACGCCTCTGTGCCTGCTTTACTCGTCATCTTCATCCAAACTGAATTAACAGCAGCCGCTGCTCGCTGCTCTCCCAGCCAGCGTTATAATGATTTACATGAGTGAGTTACCAGGATGTGAGAGTTTTATTGGCAAGGAGATAAAATCAGTGAGGATAATGTAGTTTGGACATGAAATGTGCCAGAATTAGCCATATAAAATTAGATACAACAGAGTGGATTGTCAAAATGCCATGAAATAACTGATATTTACACATTCGGGATTTGAGCATTTTCTCAAAGATAAACTCTGCTAATTAGTGGCTGGGAAAGTTTTGTAAATGCTTTTGAAAGGAAACGCTGGTAACACTTTACAACACCGGTGCACAGATATGCATTAATGCACAGTTTATCACGAGTTAATGTATAACTCGTGAAGAACTAAACCATTTATTAATGATTACATCAGCAACTAATGAACATATATGATTCATAGATTAAGTAATAAATAAATGTGTCATAATGTGTTAGTTCCCTAATAACATATTAACTAATGATGTAAATTCAAATACCACAGTGGTAAAAGCTATGTACTTCAACTTTCAGTTGTCTGCTTTAATTAATCATTAGCTAATGATTTGCAAAGGTATCATTATGTTATGATTTTACTTGTTCAGAACTGTTAACTAATTGTTGAGTAATATGCCATTGTGGTTATTGATTTTGAATGAGTAAGTCATGTGCCTCAACAAGTAACATCATAACATAATGATATCTTTGCAAATCATAAGCTAATGATTAATTAAAGCAGACCCATTGTGGTAATTAACACACAAATTTAAACTATTAGTTAAAGGTGTAGTGGGAGATCTCGGAAAATGCTAACTTTAGCCTGATAGCACTGAAAGCGAACGTCCCACCCTCCCTGCAATCGCCGTCCAAAGCCACGCCCCCTGAACACACACACGCTCAAAGAGCAGAACACCAGAGACAACATTAAATTACTACAATAGAATACATCAACGGTTACCAATTACAGTCCTCGTGCCCTCCCCGCTCTGCACATTTCATATGTATATCTTATCACGTCCAACGTTTGTTCTATTCAACCGTAAGTCATTAAGTGCCCTGCGAAGTGGACATCACCAGATATTCCGACATGATTCCAGTTCAAAGCGAGCGTATATGTTCAATACAAAGGGCATTAAAGTGTGTGAGACGTGGATTTAAATAGTATTTATTTACAGAGGTATGTCACACTTCACACTTCTCTAGTAAGTTTCGTCTGTGTGTGAAGACGCTGCACAGCGCAAATCCGTAAGTGTAAATAAGTGAATCCGAAGTGAAATAAACTTCAACGGATATCCCCTGCTCAGGGAGCAAAGAACAATGTGTAGGGAGCATGTCAATTGAAACACAGTTCATGCACGTAGCTCTCTTCTAACGAGCTGGTTATCTGAATCAGGTGTGTTAACTAAGTGAGACATGCAAAACATGCAGAGCAGGACGGTCACGAGGACTGGAATTGGGAACCGCTGGGCTACATCATGTGTCATTCACCGGTGAGAAAACTTTTGCTTATAGTTAGTAAAAGTAATACAATACCAGGAAGGAAGATCGGGTTGTTGATGTTTGTCTGCCATTCTCGCTCTATCTGCACAGCGTGCGTGAACGCGCTGATGACGTATCGCGTCTGCGCGAACAGGGTGCGCAGAGGTATACAAATATATACGTTGACAGACAGGTAGAAAAGACAATTAAAACGCTCGGACCGAGGGTTTTGATTGGACGAACATTTCTTGGTCCTACACCTTCCACAGAATATATAAATACAGATAAATACATTTAGACCACTTAACGTAATGATTACTATCAGGATGTGAAGAGACTTTCAACCAGAATAACAAAAAATGTTTCTGAAGACAATCACCAATGGCACCTTTAAAGGTGACATATCATGAAAATCTGACTTTTCCAGGTTTTAAGTGCTATAATCAGGTCCCCGGTGCATCTACCAACAAATGAAACTTGAAAAAGATTACCCCAGTAACTTTGTTTTGTTTTTCTGCAAGCATCTGAAAAAACGAGCGCATCTGATTTTGCTCCCCCAGCAAAGGGATCTCATTATAATATTACCGCCCCTTAAAGGGATAGATCACCCAAAAATGAAAATTTGATGTTTATCTGCTTACCCCAAGGGTATCCAAGATGTAGGTGAATTTGTTTCTTCAGTAGAACACACACGAAGATCTTTTAACTCAAACCGTTGTAGTCTGTCAGTCATATAATGTCAGTCAATGGGACTCATGGATTTGAGAGAAAAAAAACATACACAGACAAAACCAAATTAAACCCTGCGGCTCGTGACGTTACATTGCGGTCTAACGACATGAAACGATCAGTCTGTGCAAGAAACTGAACATTATTTATATTGTGTTTTACCTTTGATCTGCCGCACGGTCCAACTGTCTTGAGCTTGTTCACAACAGCCAGCGCGTGACGTATCGTCGTCGTCTTCTTCTTGCTTTACGGTGGATCGCAGACTTGTAAGTGCATTACCACCACATATCTCTCAAATGGATCATTGACACTCCTAATTGAGATTGTAGATAGAGTGTCAATGGACCATTTGAGAGATAGGTGTCGGTAATGTATTTTAACTAAATGTGATCTCCCATTTATAGGGACCACAATATCACAGTAACTCTTATGACATTTTGGCCAGTAAGCAACTACTGACCAACAGCCTACAGTAGCAGCTGCTAAAAACATACTTTAGCAATATGCTAGCATGGTGTGAGTTTTGTACAGACAAGCACCCTTCACATTTTGCAGAAATCTAGTTCACTCTGTTTGCTTGCAGTAATCAGTTGCACACAATCAAAACAAGACAAACATACATTTTCTCCTGGTTTCCGGTGGTTTCGAGAGAATAACAGACTTCCTTGTTCATGTTTTCTTAGCCAATGTGTTTTTTATTGGGCTAGTCACTCTTTTTACTAAGACTCATAAAAACTGCTTCATTTCACTTAATATTTCAATGTCACATATGGCTAGTTTTATCAGCAGAAGCCCTAACGGCTCATGTTAGGCTCATGTAGCATTTTACAGCAGGCTGTAACAGTCCAGCATTTGAAACAATAAGCGGCCTATAACGCTCTGAACTCTACTCAAACGCTCTGCGCGCTTGTACAATTGAACACATGAGAGATTCTTTTTGAACTGGGAGTGTTGTAACCATTATACGCTCTTCTGTTTCTCTGTGCTTTCTCATTTATGGTTTTATGGCCCTTCTAACTTCTACTTGCTGCTGCATCACAGAGCTGCTGATTTATTTATATCTATACTCACAAAGAACTTTATAGAAACCCTTGGCCTGATCCGCTGGGTGGCAAATGGTACGAACGAATAACTGTTTCTTCTGGGATATGAAGTGGTTGTGCTCCTTCTCTCACAAATCCAGACTTTTGACTGTCGACATGAAGTCTGGTTCACTCTGCAGCTTATTCTGACAGGAGACAGATGATCAACTTGGAGTGAGTTTATCTATGAAATAGCGATTTCGAATATTTTGTTTTAATTGCTGCCAAGTGCCTTAAAGATTTGATGCCAATTACAGTGATTAGTTCACCTTCAGACACACTTATTATACACTTTTTATGTTGACTCTATATCAGCAGTGTTTAGTAAGTTGCATTTTTACTCATACATGGTACACAAAAGTTTCTTGTGTGCACGCAAAAGTTTCTTGTGAAAACACAATAGTTTCTTGGGCGCACGTAAAAGTTTCTTATGTATTTTTATTTTTGCAAATGTCCCTTTAGGAGCTCCATGATAATCAATAAATTATGAATAATTTACTGCCACTATATGAATAATTTGTAATCCTGTAATCCATAAAAAAGTAACTGTAATCTGATTATGAGCACTTTAAAATGTAATATAATGCAATTAAATGCATTACATTTTAGGTAATCCAGTTACTGTACATGTAATCAGTTACTATCCAGAACTGCAGGTAAACCTAAAATATTTCATCTTTTTTAAAACACTTTTTTTTAATTGTTTTTATTTGAATTTAAATTTTTATGGCTGAATTAATTAATCAACTCACAAACCCCCTGCAGATTCCTCATGAACCCTGCTGTAGGCAAAAATATACAGACTGATGTTTTCTGGGTTGTTGCCTTAGGGTTGCTATACAGTTGCTAAGGGGTTATTAGTGCACTGATACAGTTGCTAGGGTGTTCTGAAATTATTCTTTAGACCCTGACTAATTAGAGGAAATGTTTGGGGTTCAAAGCCCCTCCCATTTGGAAGTACAAATGTATCATTCTAATTACCATTCTGCTCACTTATTCCATTTCAGTGGCTAATTTGCAGAGGATCTAAAATTAAATGAAAGTAAAAAAAAAAAAAACCTCGGCTCCTGAGACTATGAAGTAGCAAAGTAAAGACAAAGGTGAAAGACATAGAAAATGTTTTCAAATAAGACTCTATGTAGTAAGCGTCAGAGCCATGACCCTTTCACCCAAAGAGTGGGTCGACATGCCAGAAAGTCTCATTTGAATTTAAT
>JAFVLL020001017.1:0-15380 GCA_021397915.2 Tor tambroides | reverse complement strand
GGAGAGAGGTGGTGAGTGGTTCATTTAGGAATACTAGTGGAGAATGAGGGAGTGATAAAACTGAGTAGTTAATAGGTCTATCCAGCAGTGTAAGAACAGGCTCGTGGTGGGTGCTTAGAAAAAGAAACAATATCAGACTTTTTCCAGCAGGTATGAAAAGATGATCCTTTTCAGTCAGAGATTTTAAAAGTGAAGTGTGTAATTTCTGTGGCACTACCATTATCAAAGAGAGTTGTGAAAATTAGGAATGTTTTCCAAACAGGTTTCCTAAACATTGTCTGCTATTGGTCGGTCAAACATATCGCCCCGCCCCCAAATTCACACCATTGGTTGAGCCAGTGCTGCTGTTGTCAGGTTGGTTGGGATGCTCTAACAAAGTGCTTGTTTTGATAGTGTCACGGCGTTCACACTTTTTGAGGAGATCAGTCTACAGGAGTTTTTTTTTTCATTACATTTCTAATGTAATTACATTCTTACATGTTAATATTAAGATGTTAATACTATTCATATATGCTGAAATGTCAGTAATCTGGTACAGGTAAGACTATATACTATAGCTATTAAGGCTATTAATATACTGACGATGGTTTGCTCCTGAAAAGAGTATAATATTGGATCTATGAATACTTTGATTTCTAAGGAGGATTTTAACATTAGACCACTGTAACAATTGTTTTATTACTAGTTGGAGTAAACAAATGTTTTAGTTATTTGGTGTTACTTTATTTGATTATGTATATAGGTAAGCTATATAGCACTTTTGTGGTATAGCACTTTAGGTTGATGTATTGGTTGAATATACACTACCATTCAAAATTTTAGGGTAATTGTTTATGTACTTTTAAAGAAGCTAATGCTCGCCAAGGCTATATATTTGATTGAAATACAGAAAAACAGTAATACTGTGAAATATTATTATTGTGAAACATAATAACTGTAATATTTGTTAAAATAATTTTGTATTTTAAGATAATTTAAAATGTAATTAATTTCTGTCATGCAAAGCTGAATTTTAAGCAACATTACTCCAGTCTTCAGTGTGATATGATCCTTCAGAAATTATTCTAATATGCTGATTTGGTGTTGAAAACAGCTGTACTGCATAATATTTTTGTGAAAACAGTGATACTTTCTTAAAGGATTCTATGATTAATAGAAAAGAACAGCATTTATTTGATTTATTTAATGTGGGATTGCTAAATAAACATTAATTACAAGTATTAATAAGTATTAATAAAAGTTAAAAACACAAATGTCTTACTGAAGCAAAACTTTAGAACAGTAAAGTTGTTGAATTAATTATCAGTTATTTATTATTGCATTGATTGATGTCTGTCTACACGTTGACTTTAATGTGTTAAAAATGTTATAAGGTTTCATTTTTTAATAGTGAATTTGAAGATATAAATTTGACTGAACCATTGGTTTTCTCGCTCAGATACATGGTTTTATGGGCTCTATCAGTGGTCAGAGTATCGCAGTGTGAGGATTAAGATAATCATTTTAACCAAAGCGCTCTCGCTCGCTTTCTAGAACATGCTGGACTCTTATCTATCTGGGCCACTTAAACATTGACGTCTTTCAGCGCAGCACACATATTGACTCGTTCACACACAGAGGGAAAAGACTAGAGATTCAATTAAACCCTGCAATTAAAATACAAGCATTTGGGCTGTTAAAAAGAGAGCTTTAAGAGCATCAAATCCTTGAGCTGGAAAAACTACTGGATAAACACAAAGCAGAGCTGAAGCATGTGCTCAAGAAGGAGGATGAAACAGAAAAAAAGGCTTAGAGGAGGATAGAAAAAATAGCGATGATGTGAGGACGACAAGGAATTGTGAGGACGAGGCTTTGCACCCTTGATCTTTTCACAAATCTCTCTTCTCTCATTCCTCTCTGAGTGCGGAGGAAAATGTGTGAGAGCCAGATAGAAGTGAATGAAAGTGAAGCAGAAGACAAGACAAAGGAAATAACAGGAAAGAGAGATTGAGCTGCTGCTTTTGAGTAAACCCTTGTTCTGTCAAGAGCTGATCATAGAAACACATCTCTGTAATGTGCTTGCACATCATTCCATGTTCTTTCATCTGCCCTTCCCTTTCTTCTTCTTCTCCTCCTTAATCTTCTACCCAAGCGTCCCTATTTCCATCCGCCCTGCTGCTGTTAGAGGAAACTGCTGGTGCAGTGAAAGATCCCAGGAGCAGGTGAGGTTAGGACAGACGATTGATCTGTATATCCTCAGTTCAATTTAAGATACTGTTTTGCTTTATCACAAAAGAGATCTCTGTTATCTCAACTGTTTCTCCAAGACAGCAGTGAGATTAATTGCAAACATATTGAGACTTTGTACGAAACTGTTAACAACCCATTTTATATCCGTAATGATAGCAGCCGAGAAGTAAAGTTGTTTCAGAGTTATTACGTTTATATTAAATATTATGACTTTTTTAATCTATGCAAAAGATAATTGAGCTTCACAAATTAGAAAGTGACTTTAAGAAAAAAAGCTAGAGCGGTGAAAATTCCCATTTCCACCCCCAGGGCAATAATTAAGAATTTCCAATCAACAGAAAATGTTACAAATCTGCCTGGAAGAGGACATGTGTCTATATCATCCTAATGCATGGTGAGGAGGAGAGTTTGAGTGGCTAAAGACTCTCCAGGATCACAGCTGGAGAACTGCAGAAAATAGTTGAGCCTCAGGGTCAGAAAACATAAAAAAAAAAAATATATATATATATATATATATATATATATATATATATATATCAAACAGCACCTACACCACATGTTGTTTGGGAGGGTTTCAACAAAGAAAAAATAAAGAAAAGAAAATGCTCTCATCCAAACACAATCCTCAGCATATTCAGTTGTCAGACACGACTGGAACTTCAAATGGGACTGGCTTCTATGGTCAGATGGAACTAGAACATTAGCTTTTTAGCAGCAAACACTCAAGATGGGTTTGGTGAACACAGAGATAAAAAGTACCCCCTGTGTACAGTGAAATATACTGCTGTATTTTTAATGTTGTGGGCCTATATTTCTGCTGAAGGTCCTGGAGATCTTGTTTAGATACATGGCATATTTGATTCTATCAAATACCAGCAGATAAAAAATCAAAAAGTGACTGACTCTGTTAGAAATCTTATAATGGGGCATGTTTGGATCTTCCAACCGTACAATAATCCAAACACAAACCTTAAAAACAACACAAAAATGGGTCACTGTGCACAAAACCAAGCCTCTGCTATGGCCATTCCAGTCCTCTGACCTGAACCCTGTAGAAAATGAGTGAGGTGAACTGAAGAGAAGAAGCACCAACATGGAGCTGGGAATCTAAAGGGTCTGGAGTGATTCTGGATGAAGGAATGGTCTCTGATCTCTTCTCAGGTTTTCTCTAACCTCTTCAGTAATTATAGGAGAAAACTCAGAGCTGCTATTTTGGCAAATGGACGTTTCAAAAAGTATTTAATAAAAGGCTACTGTTAATTGTGTCCAATATGTATTAGAGAAAAACATTTATTTCATAATGATATTTCTCCCCGTTTTAAATTCTTATTCTCCAATGAAAGGTTAGATTTTTGTGAATTTTTTAAATAAAAGATCAAAAGGATGAACAATGCAGATTCATTTTCATAGCCTTCTATGATCATATTTATCATGGGTACCAACAATTCTGACCACGTGTGTATGTCCTACAATCCACACTGTAACACTAACAAGAAAGAAAAGAGTTAAAGCACTGTACCAGCTTGACATTAAGCTGAGGTTATTTAGCTCATTATATGATGTTTTCAAACCTAATGTATCAGTTGCTCGACAACGGCAGCTGCAGCTCACAGTATGAGAGTTACTGCCTGGGATAGATCATCAGCCCGTGCCCCCACAGTTCACAGTCAGCTCCTGCTCCAAGCCTGCTGTTGACTGTATGTAAACACAGTCCCTCGTGACCGCGTAGGGACTGCAGTGTGATCTGCTAGTGTGATACGATTACAAATGCTACCAACACATGGCATACTGTTAATGCCATGAAAAAATAAACTGGTAGAGTTGTGCAGTGTTTTCCAGGTTTCTTACTTGTAGTCAGTTTCTTTATGAATAGCGGTTACACATGTTTTTACCTTGTAGGCAATTTGTTGAGCCTGTTGGCTGCAGATATATTTTCCTTTTGTCATATATAATTTTGCCAGCCACCTTCAGAATGCTTACAGAGGCATTAAATCATTTTAACACAGGCCGTGCGATTTTGCTCAAGTGCATTTATTTTGGATATTATACTGCCATCCTGTGGTTACTTATGGGATCCCCCCCCCCCCACTTTAAAGAAAAGCTGTCAGACATTAATCGTTAAAAGCTACAGTATGTAACAGCCCTCTAGTGGTTGATGCTAAAACTACAAGTTAGTGAGTTCTGCACTATTCTTCACGTGTGAATCTGATGGTTTAGTGCATAAACACTATTTTATTACCCATATTAATGAACAGCAAATGTGATTATATGCAAATAAACATGAAAAGCCAAGCCTTTGATTGGTGTTTTGTTACGTGCACTCTCCCTTTCCTTTTTGGCTGGTTTCCCGCGAAATCCGCCCCGAGTCCAGATCAGCTCTTACAGTTTTACAGTTGCTACTCTTACAGATACTGCTTACGCACGTTTTCAACCCCCCCCCCCCCCCCCCCCAAAAAAAATCTTTACACACAACATGCAAAATAGCCTACCTCACATTTCTTCAAAATGAAGCACTGCATTCAAAATATCACAAACACATCTCAAAAGCAAACTTTTGCAAACACCTTTGCCATAACATAAACTTGAAGATGTGTCTTTTCTTGTCAGTCATTTGATGCGATATTTAGAGGTTGAGGTTTTGGAGAAGGGCGATGAGAGGGAGATGAATGGGAACGCTAACAGACATTTTGACAAATTAAATTTAAATGTAATATTAGGCTGGCTGACAATGACTTCATCTTGAATGTTTAATTTCAACTAGTAGTTTGAATGCAGCATTATACAAAAACAAGTTACAATTTTAGAAATGCTCTAATTAATATGATAACAAGATGCTCTTATAACTTAAAGTGAGCAGTATTTTAACAGGTGTGCAGTTCATTTATGAAACAGAAGGGGGCAGCATTTTACACATAATCTACTACAGACCCTGTGTTGTCAGGCAGTCGCACTGTGCAGCTGTATAAGTGTACATATCGATATAAACTATAAACTGCTAATGAGCTCTCATAGTTTTCGAATGTAATCCAAGAGCTTCTTTACATTCACTGCATGATCATAGACCTGACTTAATGGTAGACTTGACTGACATTTATATGGTCTACAGTTTTGATCTATAAGAAGTTCATTGTAAATTATGGATTTTTTTTTACCCATACTGTTAGAGTTTCAGCAGATGAGTTCATAAAATAAACTTATACAATTAAAAAATAAAAATTAAATCACATTCATACGTAGGAAGAACATCACTATCTCTCAGAGCCTGCCTAAAAATACCATGTCACATTTATCTCCATGGAAACCATCTGCACAACCTTAACACAGAAGATTTATATATTTAAACTCTTAAATAACCTTTGCTGAAAATAAATATGTGCCTATAATCAAAATGATGCACAGAATTGTTTTGATGCAGTATCGCAGGAGACATATTCATTTCACTTCTTGTACGTGCCAGTTTTGTTTGGTCCAGCATGTTCGGTCTCCATGTACTTCCTTTAAAAAACCTTTAAAGTTCATCAGACTAAGCATTATTCACCCCTCCAGCCAGTGGCAGACCCAGTTAGAGGTCACATATCCCCCTAGAGCGGTAAAGAGTCGCCTGATCTTCCCTCATGTGTATTTCAGTGCTATAACAAAATAAAAATGCCACTTCCAAAGGGCATTTACATTGATAATGATTTAAAGGAACAACACTATAGCAGTCATTAGTTTTTAAGGAAACTTGGCAATATTGATAACGATGCCAGTCTATTGGTTTGAAGTTACTAAATTTGATTATAAGCAAAGAAACTGCAAATTAGGGACCCACTTTTAGCAACAACACATTAAACAGGCCCTGTCCCGCCTGAAGTATTGCTAGAAAGCCTACTAGCAACAGTGCAGTGAGCAGAGACAAAATCGCTGTCAGCGTGAATGGCACTTATCCTGCCATTCTGATATAATGCATTGGTCTCATAACTAAATGATTCGTAATGTTTGTTTCAGGGGCTCGTAAACTCCTCAGCGAGCAAATCTGAGCCGACAACGATCGCCTCGGTAAGAGCTGTGCAACATCGACCCAACGCAAGGCCTTGTGCTGTGGGTCAGCGCGCATATGACAAGAGAGAAGGAAATGATAGATGGATGGAGAAACAAAGAGGGAAAGTGAGAGTGAATGGCGGAAGTGTCATGAAAATGGAGGAAAGATGGATAAAGGAGGAGAGAGATGGAGGGGAAGAGTGCGAAAGATGGATAGGGATGCTGGGGATAAAAATAAACTGCAGGAGGAAGTAGATTACGTAAAACAAGACGAGTGATTTAAAAATTAAAGGTGGAGACGTGCACTGTCAGCTTCGATCTGCTGTTAAAAGGAGAGAGAGAGAGAGTGAGAGAAAGACAGAGAGGCAGAAGGAAAGAGATAACATAAGATACCCCAAGTTAGAGTATCGTAGTAGACGTTTATGTTCACTCTGCAGGGAAGAGAAAGAACTGCCGCCAACCAGACAGAGTCTGTGTCTTCACTCCAGTGAGTTTAACATCTGGCCTCTGCAGCAGTACATCTGGACAGGCAGCATTTTAACAGCTGTTTCTTAGTCTTTAGTCTCAGTGGATACTCTGTGAGAGTCTCATATGAACCGATTCTTACTTTAGTGAAGAATATGTGTAATTTTTAAAAAATTTGCTGAAAAATGTCCCTGAAAGGAGCCAAATTGTCCTTTTGAAGATGTCCTCATGGAAAAGTGGTCATAAATTATGAAAATGCAAATTATATAGTAACATTTTTTAAAATGTTTTTTAAAAGTCTCTTATGCTGCATTTATTTGATCAGAAATACAGTAGTATTGTGAGATATTATTATGAAATAAAATAATTAATTTAGATTTTAATATTTTAAAAATGAATTTATTCATGTGATGGAAAAGCTTAATTTTCAGTGTCGCATGATCCTTCAGAAATCATTCCAATATGCTGATTTGGTGCTCAACAAACATTTCTCATTATTATCAATATGGAAAATAGTTGTGCTGCTTCATATTTTGCTGAAACCTCGATTCACTGATGAATAGAAAGTTTAAAAGAACAAAATTTGCTTGAAACAGGAATATTTTGTTACTTATTAAAATGTTTTTATTGTCACTTTTGATCAGTTTAATGCATCGTTGCTGAGTTATCTAATAAGCACTGACTCCAAACATTTTCATGTCTTGCATGAAAAAAGAAATAAAAAAGAAATCAATCAATCAATTTTTATATTTGGCTTTGTGTGTGTGTGTGTGTGTGTGTGTGTATATACAGTATATACACACATATATGTATATGTATGTATATATATATATATATATATATATATATATATATTAGTGCTGTAAAACAATTGTGATTAATTGTGATTAATTACATCCAAAATAAAAGTTTTTGTTTACATAATATATGTATGTGTACTGTGTATATTTAGTATGTATATATAAATACACACACATGCATGTGTATATATTTCAGTAAAATATGTTGTCTATATATTAAACATATTTATTTATAATATAAATTAAATGATTATAAATATATACATGTAAATACATGTAAATATTTTCAAAATATATACTGTATGTGTGTGTGTATTTATATATACATAATAAATATACACAGAACACACACATTTACTACATAAACAAAAACTTTTATTTTGTATGCGATTAATCGCAATTAATCATTTGACAGCACTAAATATATATATGCCAAATATAAACATTTATTTTTTCTGGGGCAGGGGAAGTTTAAATTTAAACTAACCAGCCAGCAGCAAGTTCTTAATGTTTTGCCCAAGAGACAAGGAGGAAGAAAGGGAAAAAGGAGGCGTGTGTTTATAGCTAAATGTTTCTATATTTTTGTGTGTGTGTGTGTGTGTGTGTGTGTGTGTGCGCGCGCATGTGTTTGTGTTTAAAGAAAAGGACAGAAAGGACGGCAAAAGAGCAGAGAAAAAGGTCGTACGTCAGGAAGAAAGCTGTATGCTATCTCTGGAGAGAGTTCAGTCCAGGTGTTTCTGAAACAAGTGCGTCCAAGTGTGTGCCAATGTGCGTGTGTGACCCTTGCAGAGTGCTGAATGCCTCTGCGTCTGTGGGTGTGTGTCTGCGCAGCTGCCTCTCCCTTCTCAAACTCTCACAGACTCAAACACACCTCCGGGACGCTGCAGTCAGGTGGACTTTGCTCTCATACACATGCAGTACTGTTCCGCTCTCATATCTTCTGGCTTCAGCTTATCTTTCCATTAAAAGTCAATTAAAGGCCCTCTGTTAAAATCAGCCAAGGTAACCATGGTTGCACATGCATGAAAACCTGTTTGCTTGTGCAAAGCCTGTACTCAGAAAGATGGTCACCAGGTTTTGTTCAGTTAAGATGAAACATGCTGCATTGAACATTAAATGAATGTTGTTTGAGCAAACTACATTATGGAATGAGATCAGCTACATAAACTCTCTGACTTAATGCAGAGACAGAATTTGCATGAAAATGAATTTTTGATAAATTACATATATCCTCCCGAGATCAAACAAATAACAAAGAATACTTTTTTTTTTTTTTTTTTTAACAAGTGAACTGCAAATAGAGTAAATTATGACAAGATTATTTTTTATTTTCGGTTGGAATATTGGGGGGGGGGGGGGGGGGGGGGGTATAGCCAACCTGCTTATATAATAACATGTAATTTGATATAATTATAAAATATATTAAGATAAAATAGGAAAATAATATTAAAAGTATTATCATAATTTGCTTAAGTGTGGACATTTCTAAGTAAGCCATTTATAGGTTCATTTCCCTTAAAGTTTAAATACTGTGACTGTTTGTCTTTGAAATGTTTGGTGGCACTAGTGGTGAAAAAATTATTCACTGCAAATGTTAATATCTTTTGATATTTTTTTCTGCAGTAGTCAATAATTCTTTAATAATCGTTTTAATTTAGGTCTATATATTTGTATTAAATAATTTATATTATTATACGTATCTGGGTGTTTCTGCAACTATGGGCACTTTTGACTCCAAAATTGAAAAAAAAAAAATAAATAAAATCAACCCCTGTATATTTAAATTTTACCCATCAGAGTCTGTAATGCATATAAAAAGGTCAACAAAATTCATTAATAGTCATTAAGATTTTAATCTCAACTCTTCTTCTTACAAAATGTCCTTACTGCAACGTTACAATAACGTTCATTATATTCTTTTTTAAAATTTCTATAAAAATGTAATATATTTTAATATCTTTCAATTTTTGTGCAGTTTTGTAAATACTGATATTAAAAATAATATACAAAATAGGGGATTTCATAGTTTTCTCTATGCCTTGTAAAATTTAGACAGTAATCTTAGATGTCAATTGTTTCCATACACGCTAAAGATAACATATTTAGCTTTTTATGACAGATGTTGCCATTTCAATGTGTAAATCATCTCAACTTAAGTGTTAAAATATTTTTTTGCCAATAAAAATATGAAAAAATAAAATAAAATAAAGCAGAGCTGCGGTAATGACATCTTGTGTCGGTAAGGACACAATGTTAAAGTGCCACGAAATCAAAAACAGGCGACTGTAGAGAACAACATTAAAAGAAACAGAAACATATAGACTGAATATTTGTAATTTAATATACAGTAAACCTTGAAGTTGTCTCTACCACAACACAAGGTCTTTACCGCAACATCTAAATTTCCTGCAGTAAAGACATGTTGCGGAAATGACATTTTTGCTAATATTGCAGCTAATTGGCAGGTAGCAAGGTCTACTACATTAGTTTCGAATCTTAGCATCTTAATATACATGAATAAAACTGTAATATACATTTATTCTTAAATGATATTTACCTTATATTTTTGGGATCTTGTGAGCGAGGTAGTGAGGTGGCCCAACCTGTCAGCAATGTACTCATGTGCTAATTTCTGTTTCTATAGAAACTAGACTTGTTTGTCTTTGATAAAATGTCATAATAAAAGCCTTTTTTCATCGTTGCGGTAAGGACTCAAAAGTGTGGGACAGGCACATTTTGTTGAAAAAAATCATAAAAATGATCAGTAAATAATATAGAAAAAATTAAGATGCTATAAATTAATATGTATAATACAATTCCATTTGAAATAAAGTCAAACGTGTATCAACATTGTGAGAGTTGTGGGACATGAACAAAAATGGTCTTTGGACCTATAAATGCTTCATAATTTTATATTAAATCACATTAATCATTAATTATATTTTTTGTCAAGGTGTGTTATGACACTGTAAATATATTTATAAAGCATCATAAGACAAATTTTAACATAAATCTAAAATTTCACTGCCGGGACTTAAAAGTGCCCGTAGTTGCAGAAACACCCATCTACACTTCCAAAAGGCCATCCCAGAAAACAAATACTTCTTTCATAATTTACTCAATTTTATGTGGTTTTAAACATTTAACACTTTCTTTTTTTCTGTAGAACAGCAAGTTATTTTTAAAGAATGCTCAAGAAAGAGCACCATAAATGAATCCACATTGTGATATTTCATATTTTACAGGGTGAGTTTGAATGTGCCCAAATGTGTGCAAGTGCTGGGTGTGGGGATGATTATCAGTAAATATTGACTTGAAAAATTGGTCACATTATTTTGAGGAGTTAAAGTAATAGAAAAAAATTGTCATCATAATATTATTTACAGTGAAGATTTGGAAAATAGCACACAATTCGTGTGCACTATTGTTTTCTTTCTTGGAGCTTGACTGTTTCTGGTCACTATCTTTTACTGTATGGAAAAAAAACAGCTTGGGCATTCTTCAAAATCTCTTTTGTAATTCCTTAGTAGAAAGTAAAAAAAAACAGGTTTCAAAAACACAATTGTGGTTGGTCATTCTGGTATATTAAAATAGCATATGTCCACTACAATGCGCAAGGCATGAATCGCTGGTTGTCAAGTGGATATACATACAAAAACTGGTTCAGACTGCAGTGTATTTTCCAATTCTACTAATGGACTGGAGTGCAAATCTCACTCTTGTGCACATATGAATACACACGCAAGCACACAGGACCTGAGTTCATTCTCCCACACACATACAAACACATGCTAATTCAGGCGTATTTTTTAAAAGGTCATGAAAAGGCCATAAGGATGTCAGAATATGTTTCAGTCTTTTTTTCTCTCTCAGCCTCTTTTGCTCTCTTTTTTTAATTACTTTTTGCCTTCTTTAGATAAAAGGAAATATGTTAGAGGTTGGGTCCTGCTGGTATTGCCTGTGTTATTGCCGCAAGTTATTATGAACCTTAGACACACAGACACACACACACACACTCGTATTATCAACAGCTCAGCAGGAACAAGAGGCCGAGGTGGAGGAGGAGGACGTGAACAGGCCTGAATAAATTCGGGATGTTGTGAATGTTTCACATCTAATGTTACATTTACATAAGATGATGCTGAGAGAAACATTTGGCACATCCACAGCAGCTGGAGCCAAACCGAAACAGAATCACTGAGAAAATGCCTGAGTCTGAAAAGAGACTGAATTTCAGCGAGTGACAGAGAAGGAGGTAAAAGAGAAGGAGAAAATGTGCGAAGGAGGGAAAGAGTGTGGGAGAGTTAAATTGCATTGGCATTATAGCTGTCAGACAGATGGTTTGTCTGAAACCAGATGGAGAACGAAAAACTTTTCTGGAAACAAGTAAATAAAACATATATCACATTAGATCAGTGCATAATAAAGCACCCTGACTAATATTAGTTCCCATTACAATTTATTTGTCCAATTTGTGAAAAAGCTGTCAAGTAAATGTCTAAACCTCTCAAACATTTTTAGTTTCACTACTACAAATGAAAAATGATTCATTCCGAAGTATAAGTTTGTATATTTCCAGATATGTGTAGCACCTTCTACTCTGCATATCAGATACATATCATGTATTTTGCTCAGTTTTTCACACAAAATTATTGTATCTTTTCAGAAGACTTTGGATATAGCATGCAAATTCTATTATGATACATTTATGGTGTTTTGTTTTTATTTTGAGCTTGACAAATCCAGTGCCTTTCATTTTCATTATAATGAAAAGAGCTGTGCTGGATAACCTTCAGATATTCACCTTTTGTGTTTTGGAGAAGAATGAAAGTCATACAGGTTTAGAAACAACATGAGGGAGTCAATAATTCCAGAACGTTCTTATTTTGGGTGAACTATCCCTTTACTGTAATGAGACACTGAGTCACTCTCCGAAATCTCTTTTTGTGAGTGTGTGTGTGTAGTACATCTTGGTCTGCACTGTTCTGAAATTGGACTGTGGACTGTGAATTGGACTGTGAACATTGCATCAGCCCTCAGACATGATATAATTCACAAAAATCTATTAGAGGAGGAAGAAATACGAGAGGTCAAGGTGTAGATGCAGACAGATGAAATCTCTCCTCAATTTAAAGGGATAGTTCACCCAAAAATGAACATTCTGTCATTACTCACGCACCCTCATGTCGTTCCAAACCCACAAGACCTCTGTAAATCTTCGGAACATAAATTAAGATATTTTTTATGAAATCTGAGATCTCTCTGACCCTCCATAGACAGCGCATGCATAGTGATACTCTCCAGAATGGCAGCCTAGGGTGACGTGGAGAAAAAGAATTGTTGAATAAAGTTGTTATTTTAGTTTTCTTTGCACAAAAAAAGGTATTCTCATAGCTTCATAAAATTACAGTTGAACCACTGATGTCACATGGACCATTTTAACGATATCCTTACTACGTTTCTGTGCCTAGATCGTGGTCTTCCTGTCTGTGAGAGTCAGAGATCTCTCAGATTAAAAATATCTTAATTTGTGTTCCGATTTTTTTTGGGTGAACTATCCCTTTAACTTTTGCTGTGTCAGACAGTATTCAAGCCTCTGTCAAAATCTGCAATCTACATTTGGAGACCTATAAATCACAAATAAGTCAATCCCAAACAGTGCAAACATACCCTGCAATCAAAGGCCTAAAGAGATCACCCAAAAATTGTGTCATTATTAATTCACCCTCATGTTGTTCAAAACCTGTATGACTTTTTGGCCATGTACACACTCACTCTAAAGTTTCAGGAGTGACAACCATATTTAAATATGGTATTGAATCCCTTAATTTTTATTTTTTGTGTGTGTCTATGTGTAACAGAAGCCAGCTGGTAAGTGCTGGTATTTCGTGCATTTGGTTTTTAACCAAAGTAATATTACAGCGACCAAAAATGTTATGCTCATGTTTGGAAGGCTACTTCTCAGACCACAGTCTTGATGGGTTGCCATGTCCACTTATTATAAGCAATGATTTTTATGCATCTCTGGGCTTGGAGTTTGGAGTCTGATTATAAAGCGATTCAGTTTATGTAGTTAATAAAGTAGGCAGGTGCAGAGGCTTTAGAGGCTTAAAATATTTCCAAGATAACATGTTAGGATTTGAGTTTATTATGGGCTTGTTTGTATGTCTGTATTTATTTATTTATTTATTTTTCTAGCTAGATCTGGCAACACTAATGAACGCTGTCATTTCTTGCACCATACACACAGAAAATACACAACTCAGATTTGTGTCATTACGTCATTAACAACTAGTTGTTCACTTTGGTTCCATACACACTACATAGATTTACTGTAAATGCGGTTGTCACTACCTGAATTTTTCGAGAGTAAATTCTGTTGTAGAATGCAGTTGTCATTCCCATAAATTACTGAACTGTGTGTTTACATAACAGAATTAAGCACTAAAATGTGAACTGACAACCAAATTTAGCTGCACTCTGTCTATGGCCTTTTACATGGAAGAAAAAAGAGATATTTTATAGATTTTGCCCTACAGAAGACAAGTTTGGAAGTAAATTTTGACAATGTTCCATTTTAAATTTTAAGAAATCAAAACATACAGTAGATATGGTATATTGTATGTATACGTACAGTGCAGTGAAAAGGTTTTTGCCCCCTTCCTGTTTTTTTTAATTAATTTTTTGCATATTTGTCACACTTAAAAGATTCAGATCATCAAACAAATTTTAATGTTACACAAAGATAACCAGAGTAAATACAAAATGCAGTTTTGAAATGATGATTTCATTTATTAAGGGAAAAAAGCTGTCCAAATCTTCCTGGCACTACGTGAAAAAGTAATTTCCCCCTAAATCTAATAACTGGTTATGCCAACTTTTGCAGCAACAGCTGCAATCAAGCATTTGCGATAACTGGTAATGAGTCTTTCACATCGCTGTGGAGGAATTTTGGTCTACTCTTCTTTGCAGAATTGTTTTAATTCAGCCACACTGGAGGGTTTTCGAGCAAGAATGGACTCTTCAAGGTCATGCCACAGCATCTCAATTGGATTTAAGTCTGGACTTTGACTTGGCCACTCCAAAACCTTAATTTTGTTTTTCTTGAGCCATTCAGAGATGGACTTGCTGGTGTGTTTGAGATCATTGTCCTGCTGCATAACCCAAGTGCGCTTGAACTTGAGGTCATAAACTGATGGCCGGACATTCTCCTTCAGGATTTTCTGATAGAGTGCAGAATTCATGGTTCCATCAATTATGGCAAATCGTCCAGGTCCTGAAGCTGCAAAGCAGCCTCAGACCATCACACTACCACCACCATGTTTGACTGGTATGATGTTCTTTTTATGAAATGCTGTTGGTTTTACTCCAGATGTAACGGGACACACACCTTCCAAAAAGTTCACCTTTTTTGCGCATCAGACAGAATATTTGTCCAAAAGTCTTGGGGATAATCAAGATATTTTTTGGCAAATGTGAGACGAGCCTTTGTGTTCTTTTTTTGGTCAGCAATGGCTTTTGCCTTGGAACTCTCCCATGGATGCCGTTTTTGCCCAGTCTCTTTCTTATTGTTGAATCATGAACACTGACCTTAAATGAGGCAAGTAAGGCCTGCAGTTCTTTAGATGTTGTTCTGGGTTCTTTTATGACCTCCTGGAATGAGTCTTCATTGCGCTCTTGGAGTAATTTTGATAGGCCAGCTACTCCTGGGAAGGTTCACCACTGTTCCAAGTTTTCTCCATTTGTGGATAATGGCTCTGACCGTGGTTCACTGGAGTCTCAAAGCCTTAGAAATGGCTTTATAACCCTTTCCAGACTGATACATGTCAACTATTTTGTTTCTCATCTGTTCTTGAATTTCTTTAG
>JAFVLL020001016.1:0-19501 GCA_021397915.2 Tor tambroides | reverse complement strand
GGGGTATATTTGTAGCGATAGCCAAAAATACATTGTATGGGTCAAAATTATTGATTTTTCTTTTATGCCAAAAATCATTAGGATATCAAGTAATGATGTTCCATGAAGATATTTTGTAAATTTCCTACTGTAAATATAACAAAACTTAATTTTTGATTAGTAATATGCATTAAGAGCTTAATCTGGACAAATTTAAAGGTGATTTTCTCAGTATTTTGATTTTTTTTTTTTGCACCCTCAGATTCCAGATTTTCAACTAGTTGTCCTATCCTAAGACACCATACATCAATGGAAAGCTTATTTATTCAGCTTTCAGGTGATGTAGAAATCTCAATTTTGAAAAATTGACACTTATGACTGGTTTTGTGGTCCAGGGTCACATATGTCAAAATAAGACTTTATTGTACAGACTAGAGCAACAAAGCCGAGATGATGGTCACTGCAAATATACCACACTTATACCTTGTTCTTATCAGTCTTTTTTAACCAAAAATTGGTAATGTTTTTTTTTTGGTCTCGCTTGTCTGGTTTGCCACAGTTAATAAATGGTCCACCTGGCTCATTTCTTAATTGTTTTTAAAATAACTTTTATCCTGCCACCTCCTATTGGTTGGAGGTGTTCACATGGGACATGCATCAGACTTGTTTGTGTTGTCATATTGTGGAAATCACCCAAAGTTCACTGTTACAATCCAATGGCAAACACTGCACAATGGAAGGGACCTAAAACCCATACTCTGTATTAAGACATCCAGTATTGAAATAAGCATCATATTGATCAGCCAGATACCCAAACATGATATTGTTGAGTAAAATAGCATAATATATAGTAAGATAACACAATACAACTTAAGTCACAAGCTGACACAAGTTAGAGATGTAGTCAAAAATAGGTTGCTCACAGCATACAGTTTACATAACCATCTGATGCATTACTCGTCATAATCATGAGCTGTTACTGTTATAAGAGTCATATGAAGGTGTCAGGGAGGGAAGACAGACACAACGGAACTAACAGTGGCACACCTTTGTGAGCCATTCAGAGAAAAAAAAAACGCAAAAGGGGAGAAAACCTAATCATTTAGTTCTGCCACTAGTCGACACACTGGTTTTGTGATCACGTGACTCCAGTTGCACTCGTTCTCTACATGGTGGTAGTAGGAGGAAAATTTCTCATTCCCCAATCTTTTGTAGTTTACCTGTAAATCATTTGTGTTGTGGAATATCAACAGAATTTATTTGGAATTAGCCAAAAGTAAAAAGCTAATCCAGATATGAGAAATGTGGGGGAAATCTGTCTTCACAGTTAATAAAATTCACTTTAATATCAGATGCTACGGACTTTTGTTTTTGTTCATATTGAGTTATTGAGTGCAATAGTAAAGTTACCACAAAAAAAAAACTGTTCTTTTTCTCCATGGTGAAACAGATTTTTTATGTATAAACCTTTGAATATTGATCAGCCATGAACTCTTAGGTGTATGCTTATTTTCTTTTTTTTTTTCTTACTTTATTTTAAAAAATGTTTAATAGTTAAATTACTGGTGAATAACTACCCTAGCCATAATTCTGAATTGCTCAGCAATAACTACACACCAGTGAAGCTTTGCATGGGTTGTGACTTGACTCAGTAACTACAACATTTTAGTAGTTTTATCTTATACAGTCATTAAGTTGTCTTGTTCAAAATACTTCACATGATACAGTAAGTAGTTTCTCCATTCAGATACACCTTTTTACCTTCATCTTTTTTCTGATTTTCAAATACTCTTTTGCTTAAATCAAATTAGAATGTCTCTTCAAGGTCTTGTATAATTAATATTTTTAAAATATTATTTTTTTTTTATTAATTCTACTTGTAAAACCTATCTGTCTCCATCCAGTTCTCTTTTTTCTTGTTTTCAGACCAGTTCTGGATTTGAAGCTGAGATGGAGGAGCAGTATTCAGAGTGAGTGATGCTGCATCAGACAGAAAATTAAGATCTGTAATTTTAGCCAGCAAACATACTTTAAATGTAATTTGTTTCTTTATTTTAGAGATGAAAACCACAAGCTGGTATCAACCTGTGTGAGCTCACAGTTAGGAGATGGCAGCCCTGCAAAGGAGCAAAGCCGTGACCAGAAGCCAGTGGAGAGGGATTCCCCAGAGAGCCCTTCAGCAATAAAAAGATGGGAGTTTGGCCCACTTCTACAGTCATTCAAATCCAAGATGGCTAGCTTTACTGAGATTGTCATGAGCCCTGTTCGACTTTTTAAGCCCACTGACTCTCTCTCCCTGATTGCACTTCCTGATCAGCATGAAAAGTTGGAGTCAAATGTTGAAAATTCGACCCGGGCTGAGGAGGTCGAGACTGACAAATGTAGAAATGGATTGTTTCCAAAAAGACCTTCTTCAGAAAAGGTGCAGTGCAACACTGGTCCAAAACGGCACAGAGTTGCACAAAGACTGAATTTTTGTACAATTTCAACAAGTAACAACCATGAACCAATATTGGATCATATTCAAATGCACAACGAGGTTTCATCAAATGAAGAAAATCAGATACACCGTCCTTCAAGCCAGTCACAAGCCGTCCTTCAGGATGGGACACGTGATGCCAGTCCTTGTAAAGCACAGAGCCCTTTCCTCAGGACTAGACCAAATCTGTCCACAGACAAACATTTGAATTCTGCAAGTGCCATGTGTGTGTCTAGTCAGTCCAGTGTTCAGACGGACGCACTGGTTGTTCTGCATCGTCTGTCAGGTGAGAGACAGACCTGTAGCAGTGGCACAGCCTGTGGACGTAGTTATGGGTCCTACTTTTCAGAAGAGGAGTCAAACCTGTTGAAACCAGTGTCTGACAGTAGCACAAACAAGCCTGATCCTGGAGTCTCCTCTTTTAGCCCTTCCTCTGAATTTGATTTGATAGATAAAGGCACAAGCACAGTTGGCAGTGAAGAAACCTTTTCACGAATAGCCACAAGGAAAAGCCCTAGAAAGAAACATCCGTCAGAGTTGGCTGGACCCATCTCCACTGAACTGACCACTTTTGGGACAGGATCAAAAACTCTGGATGTGGAGATGAAGGAATCGCCATC
Organism: Tor tambroides; assembly: GCA_021397915.2. Taxonomy (NCBI): domain Eukaryota; kingdom Metazoa; phylum Chordata; class Actinopteri; order Cypriniformes; family Cyprinidae; genus Tor; species Tor tambroides. The sequence continues at coordinate 16,423 of JAFVLL020001016.1, read as the reverse complement.
TGAAAACAGTATGGAGTGGACACACCACTCTGCTGAAGTATCAGATCCTCCAAAGACCATTTCTGTCAGGGAAGTGAGGCCAAAGAGATGCAGAGAAGCTCCTCAGACAAAGAAAGACTTGCAGGCAAGGGGGAAATGTGATTTGCAGAATGCTAAAGAGGGAAGATTTGCGAGGATTAAAAAAGTAAAAAACAATGATGTTACTCTGGAAATGAACCAGAAGAAGGAAACATTTATTCAGGTTAGCAAAAAGAAGAAAGGGGTTTCTGCAATGCAGTCACTCAAAGAATCAAATATGCCTTTCGGTACTAGTAATGGTGCAGATGTTGAGATTAGAAATTCTGCTGAGACCTCAGATAAAATGGGACAAGACAAGAAAATGAGAAGTCGTTTGAGAAAAAATGTAAAATGTAGAACTTTACTGACCTCGAGCAATGATGCCACTGATACTACATCCTCTCAAAACGGCACACAGAACGTCTTGATTGACAATACCATGAATGGTCCATCAGAACTTCCAGAGTTTCAGCAACCTATGCAGCCACAGGAGTCTGAGAAGACCACTGAAACTCAAAAAACAAGACGCCATCTTAAAAGCACAGGCGATGCCTTGCAGAAGAGAAGCATTCGTCCGCCCAAGCACAAGTTTGAGGACTACAGCATGACTTCAGTGGTTGATCCAGCAGGACCAAGTAAGCCTTCAAAAAGAACACTACTGCACAGCGAACAATCTGTTATTGTGGCTGAGGAGCAGGAGACATGTATTTCTGGACCGAAAGCAAGAGAAGAAATAAAGGAACTTCTTTCTGAAAGAAAACTAAGCGGACCCACAAAGAATGTAATCCGGCCAAGAAGAAAAGATGGTTCCTTTGCAAAAAGGAGAGGTGCTATTGGAGGTAACAATGAAGCCGAGAGCCCAGAAAAGCCGACGGAAGCCGTTACAGTAGTATCGTTGTCAGGTAGCGGTCCCAACCGCCTCCTGCGCAGCCACTCCTGCCCTGAAATCCCGTCCCTAGTATTCAGTGACTGTCATTTACCCCGGTCTCACATGCATGACAACAGCACTACCTCTCCCAGCAGAAAGAGCTCACCCGCTCCACTTCCCATCCACCTTCACTCTCCGTCCAAGCGCACTCGCCGGCACACCGTCTGCAGTGTGGAGATTGAGCGCGAAATTGCCCCTTTGTGTCTCCGTAAGGAGGTGTACCCTGCTAGTCGGGGTGGCCCTTTGTGCCCTTCTTCCTCTTATTCTCCCTCCACCTCCCTCACGGCCCTTGCCTCGTGTTTTTTGTCCAGTCCCTTAGCGTTCTTGTCTAAAAGCTCAAGCCAAGGGCATAGTCATGCTAGCGACACCAGCACTGGCAGTGTTTCAGCTGCCTCCAGTTTTGTCGCATCATCGTCATCACTGTCCTCATTCAGTCCCCCCTTCACTTCCATGTCCTGTCATGCTTTAACCGGCCCCTCCTCTGTCACTCCCAGCCCTGAGACACCTTCCGCCTCTGTGTCATCACTCTGCAGGTAATTTAACAAATTCCCAGCCTCCCTATCTGAGTATGCTTGCTTTTCATTACTGTTATTGTATAATGTGTCATGTTGATGATCTCAAGACGTTTTCCAATAAGATGTTAAAAAACATGCAAGTCTGTAGTTAAAATCCTAATTTCTCTTCCCTCAAGTGCGTTTTCACAGAGTTCTTTGGAAGGAGACAGTCGGGTACTTCATATGGATTGTGAGGAGTCAATAGATGAAGAGAGATCCAACTTTGACCTTAAACTCTCTGCAGCCATCTCAGAGGAGAAAGCATTATCAGACTCTGAAATCAAGGTGTGAGTTTTCTCTTAACTTTGGTTTGTGGTCTAAAATGTATAATTTTTCTTAATCCTAATTGCATCTTTGCTCTTTGTGTAAACAGACAGTCATCAAGGATGGTCAGCGAGGAAAGGTGTCCTCAATTCGTATCCGTAAAAAGATTCCAAAGCCTCAGAATAATCTCACCCCTATGGGTCTTCCTAAGGTCATCAGGTGTGTATGCGAAGACAAGGTTATAGGCTTGGTCATATCAGTCTGTGTCTGTACTTCATCACAGCAAAGATACATTTCTTGTTTTGTGTTTTACAGAATAAAAAAGAAGGATTTCAGCTTGGAGGAAATCTACACAAACAAAAACTTCAGCAAACCTCCTGATGGGTGAGACATTTTCCAAATGATAGTTGAGTTACTCACCCATTTATCAATTTAATAATAGGTTCTCTATGTATATTTAGTAATCAAACTGACAGAAGTTTGAATATAAAAATGAAGTGCTTGACACTCCTTTCAGACTGGTTGCATTTATTGATTTTATTTTCATATCTTTATTTGTCACTATTTTAACTCACCTTCAGGATTTCTAGTACTCACAGACATTGGGGGTAGACAGAACATCCCAATAGCCCAGTTTTAGTGCGGCTCTAAAGCTATCAATGTGTTCTTATACTGCCAAAGTAAAATGTGGGCTAGTGCATATTTTTTTTTCTTCTATTTAACTGTACTAATTATTCCATAGTTTTATTTCATATCACATATCACAGATTGATATGCATATCACCAGTGACTAAATGTCTACCAGCTACAGTCTTAAATGCAGTTGACTTTAATATGTAGTATACTGAAGTGATAGCTCACTCAAAAATTAAAATTCTATCATCATTTACTCACACTCATGTTGTTCTAAACGCATAGGACTTTGGTTAAGTCCTTGAAACAAACAAATTAATATATTTTTAAACCTGAGAGGTTTCTGTTCCTCCATTGAATCTTCAGATTAACCAAAACATAGAAAATCCAAACAGGTCAAAAAGGCATAGTAAAAGAAACCATGTGAATCAAGCGGTTAAGTCTTGTGAAGAGATATGATCACTTTATATGGTGAACAGATTTAATTTTAGCCTTTCAATCTAAACAATGATCAATACACATACATAGAGCTCAAACATGTGTGCATGACACAGGAGAACCAATGAGATTTGTGTTTCTGTGTTTTCGATATCTGTGTGATAAGATCTATGTATGTGTTTATATGTGAATAAAAGCCTAAGTTAAATCTTTTCATCATATAAAGCATTCTTATCTCTTTATAAGACTTGGATTTAAACGCACAATTCATATGGATTCTTTTTATGACACCTTTATGACCTTTTTGGATCTTCTAAGTTTTCGTTACCTGGACGTTCAACTGAAGGACACAAATCTCCCAGGCTTCATTAAAAATATCGTAATAATCTGATTTTCAAGTCTTATGGGTAGCGATTTTCATATTTAGGCGAACTATCCCTTTAAGGCTACGTCTACATTAATCTGGATGCATTTGAAAACGGTGTTTTCATTTTAAAACGCTCTCCGTCCACATTAGCGTTTTCCAAAAGTGTCTCATCCACACTGAAACATCAGAAAACGTTAAATTCACTTTCTGCGCATGCGTAAAGCCTCAAAAAAGCTCACTGAGATGATACAGACGGAACAGACATGATACGTTTTCATGCAGTTCTTCTGACAGGATTATTTTATTTAGGAAAATAACTCACCATTCACTGACGCGTCCAGGTTGCACTCACGATTGTATGTCTGATCTAAAACGCAACTGCCCTCATGTTTTGCCGCAAATAGCGATCGCGAGTAAATTTGCTTTCATCTTTGCAGGACTGTGATATGAAGACTGAGCAAAGTAACACAACTATAGCAATAGTGTGAAAGTGCATAGCACATAAAATGCACAATTACCAGTATAAACATGGATATCTATTGGTATAATATGCGTCACATGACTAAACTTGCGTCGTCATTTTCAAAAGTCTCCATTTTCACAGTCCACACTACAATCAAATTTATCCACTTTGGAGAGCGTTTTCAAAAAGCTCTGTTTTCCTTGATTAAAAACGCTGTCTCGGTGTGGACGGAAGTCCAAAACGGAGAGAAGATGCGTTTTCAAACAAAAACGTTTTAGTGTGGACAAGGCCTAAGACTTAAATTTACATTGCAAGCATGCTGTTAGATTTTGAGATTTTATTCTTTCCCTTTTAAACTCTAATCAATGAAGCAACTTTTGCAAACTCTTTCAGACGTTTGGAAACCATTTTTGAGGTGCCTCTTAACCGGCGTGATGGCTCTCAGGCTGTCGTGGGCCAAAAAAAGGTGAAGCGCTTTGTCGAATTCCCTGAACTGGGTGTTGCCAGGAAGCCCAAGAAACCTCTGGTCGGTGTAATGGCGGGGGGTGGAGCCCAGAGGAACGCTGGGATCTGTAGAACCAGACGAGGTGTCGGGGTCTCTTCCAGAGTGGAGGATGGCCTCACCTTGCAGCGGCTGGAGTCCCTCCTTTGCTCCAAGCTTGAGGAGTTAGACACCTGGATGGCACTTCAGCAGGTTGTGGGCTGAGGCAGAGGTCTTGATTGTTCAGTACCAAACAATGGGCTTTGTATTTATTATGTTAAAATTTACTGTAAGTTCAACAAAACAATAAATAGACTTGCAGAGCTGTAAAATGTTTGATTACTGATGTAATGTAAAGAATACATCACATTCTTTATATATTTTGCAAGGTTATGGTGTTTGTTTTGTAGATTGGTCTGATTTAACAAGAAACAACACCGTTCTGTTTTGTCTTTTATAACCATTCAAAGAAAGTACTTGTTTACATGAATCTATGGCATATGTTTAATTTATCTCTAATTCCTGCTCACCACATCTCTGTATCAGAAAGTGTTTCAAATGAAGAGTCATAAACCATTCCTCGCTCAGTATATTCATCTTTTAAAACATTAAACTTCTTTGGTTCAAATGAATGCCTTATTAATACACTCTCAGGATGGCCTGTGTGTTTCATTATATTGGAGGCCTTTGTAGTGACAACATTGAATACAGTGAGTTACCAGTGAGACAAAAGTTTGCATTGTTAATTTTTAGATTATGCTTTATGCTTCTCATCTAGAAGCATAAAGGATTTAAAAGTTTCAGTGCATTCTGTGCTTTTACTCAGGTACTCTAACTATAGTCCATTCATTTAATTTAATTTAGGCTTTTGTTCATCTTTGATGTACTGCTTGTGGTGTTTGAACACCTTGAATGGTTTGTGTGTAAACTTGTTTGATATGTATAGATGTCTGCGTTCTGTATTTCTAATAGAATACAATTGAACTGTGTTTTGTATTTGTGTTTTGTCGAGTTGTTTGTAAGACGTTCACAATGAGCAGATGCATTTTGACTGTTACACATTTTATTACAAAGTCTGAAATATATCCAGCGTACAAAACATCAAAAGCACGATGTACTGATATAGTACAACTTCTTTACAAGAAGAGAATGTTAATGATGTAACCACATCCATATCTCAACATTTGACTGTCATGCTCTCTGTGAGTGTCTCAGTGTTTCATTTCTAATTTGCATAAAGAGCATAAATAAAATCAGCCTGCTGAAGTGTAAAAGTAGCTTTTGTCTGGACAGTGCTGATGGTTTTATGCATGGCTCCATCTCATGCATGTAACAAATTCCTGAACGTTGCTGTATTTTTTACGGCATTGGTTTAATCGCAGTGATTTAAGTATGTCACTAATATAATCCAGTATGTTTTGCAACTACCAAAAGACATACAAATTATGTTTAGTCCTTGGTGCAAACTGTTGAAACCTCTTATAGGTTATAGGTAGCAAGTTGTGGACCTTTGATCCAAACCAAGGACAAGCACCCTTCAAAACAGAGAATTTAAATAATGACCATTAATGACCAACCTATTGTTATCAAGTTAAATTTTTGGATGTTCTATATGCAGTGTCCAATGTGAGCACTGAAAGAGTCTGTTTCTGCATTCTTACAGTTCATTTGTTCATTTAACTGTGGAAAAGCTTCTTCGGTGTCAGTCTCTGAAGGTTACAACATAGGACAGAAATCCCACCAGCAATGGAAAGATGAGAATTAAAACCACCCAGGCTACAATGGACCCAATTCCCCATTTACACGCCCTTTTTGAGTATTTCTTAACCATCTCTCGTGTTTCTGGACAATCCTCATTTTGAAGTCTTTTTCTTGTCACTCGAGCCTGGAAAAAAAAAGTGCATGCATACATTTCTTTCATTGCTGACTGGAGTTATAAAGTTTCATGGTACTCGGTTTCATTGTGTCTCGTCTTTTCCAACAGTAGCTGTTACTGGCAACAGATCTCAGTGTCTTTGCATAGTTGTACAGTATAAGAACAAACCGAAACTTAATAATTAAATAAGATTGTTATGAAAATAGGCCCACTTAATGAAACCAACTGAAGTGTTTATTTTCATTTCACATCTTGTGTTTGTCTACACACTTGAATCTTTTACTGAGCCTCCATGGGTGGGTTACTAAACCAATTAAGTTTATAAATAAGCTGAATTTTAGATAGAGCTTAGTGATACTTATTACAATAGTAGTGCTCTAATGCAATCAAACAGCATTTATATTTCAATAATACTGTACTAATAATCATTAGTTACCTTGACAGAGTACATAAGGGACATAATTCCAAGGCAGGAGAGGCCACATATGATGCTGCAAATGGCTAGTTTGCGGTGGTCTGTGTCCTTACAGATGTCATGGCAGGTGATGCTGTGCGGGACAGCCCTCGGCTCAGGCTGTTCAAGTAAAGCAACATCAACTTTCACTTCTTTTAGTTTGTTCGCACACATCTCTGTTCAAAGTAACAAATAACAAAGTCAGCATGGAAGAAATGGCACATTACTGTATTTTGATGATTTTGTAGTGTACTTTACAATGGATGCAGTGTTGTTCAAGTTCTGTTTGAATCAAGGTTTAAACATCAAGCAGTGATTTATAACAAGCTGGTTTAACTGGTTCTTGACAGTGTTTTTCTGCTTTCAGTTTTAATAGGGGCTATCTTTAAAATTATATATATATATATATATATATATATTTATTTATTTATTTATTTATAAAAGAGACACCAAAAGTAAGAGGGAGAATAAAAGTATATTAGAACAATATAAAAAGGCTTTTCCAACATCCTCTCATTTACAGCATTTAAGGTGAAGTGCGTTTCTATTATCTCTTTATTGTGCCTGGGCTTAAAAACAGGTATGGACAGAGATAGAGTCATGGTATGACAGTAATTGGCATCAGTCTTTACAAGAGAGTGTTGACAGATCTCACTTGCTAGTTTTGGTTAGACTGTCATGATAAATTAAAATCTCAGCTGTGTAAAGTCTGCCTCCAGAAAGATAATAATCTTTCTAAAGGAAGCAGCAATGAAAAACATGCAAGTTGGAACAATTATTTGAAACTAAAGCTCTCAGTACTTACAGACTCGCCCAGACTTGATCTTGAGGAAAGAAGGGTCCAAAACTCCTCAGGTTGACCAGAAATCCAGTGGTATTTAATAACCAAATAAGTTTGCTGTTTTTGCTTGGGTAGAAACTGGCTGGTTATCAATAATCTGCTAATTACTCTTTCAGTTTATGTAGTGACAGAAGTTCTAGTGTCCTGCTAGAACAAAAATGTCACATGTCGCTGTCACAACTTGATTCGAGATGACTTCCCATCCAAACTTCCTCTTATTGTCAATTATGTATGTGAACTATAGTACAGCTTCTTTAGCTCCAGTTTCAACCTTTGAGGAAGCAGACAGAGTGTGAAAGAAATGCTTTGAACTGCTTGGATACAACAGTGACAGAATGAAACACCACACCTCCACTTTTGTCCCTCCCACTTTTGTCTTCCCTTAGAGCTTGAACTTCTTCCACTCACATTCTTTAGCTCTTACGTTTATCGGTCTGTTTACCACACCTTGTTGCTTGAATCATGAGTAGCTTCTGCAGACTTTGTAACACAGAAGCTTTGACTTCATGTCTGCTATTACTCATTCTCTCTCTCACTGTTTCTTTCTCTTTCTATTTACGCAATCACAGCCTGACAAGAATCAAGTTCCTGACATGTAAGCTGTGTTTGTAAACAGAGATTGCATGTGTTAGATCTCTTAACTGGACAGAAATGTTGGACAGCTGCATGATTTACAGCCTGTCATGTTTCATGAATGTTCTTGGACAGATTAAACACTGTTTCTGATTTTCTTCCTTTTGAAAAAAACATCAAGCATGTTGATTATTTTAAATGGGGAAAAAAAACAGTAGACAAGACCTGAGAGTTTGATTTATGTCTGCATTTTTCAGATGCTATGTACAAGGCCAGGCATGCAGCTATATCACTTGATACATCAACTCATCCCATGTGTCCAAATATGGAGAAATTCACCTCACTTGCATGTTATTTTTCTCTAGAAATAAAAAGATTTATTTACATCAGTGGTTCTCATCCTTACTGACCCTCATTGTCCCCAGCAATATTCAATGGCCCAGTTGTTTGTGATTTTGATGAGGAAAATAAATAAATTTACTCACAATTTGTAGCTTACCTGATGAAATGATTTAGAGCTGGGCATAAATAGAATACATATTTTCAAAAAATGTATAAAATATCCATGGAATTGTAAGATTTTACTAATTTTTACATGACTCTTCCAAGTCTAGAAAAATAACCTTTTTATAATTAGGCCATCTCACATCTACAAGATGGGAATCCCAGTTGAAGGGGTGAATTTTAATAATAGCTTATTGTAATACTTATTTTGTTTTATTTTAAAACATTTTAGGTCATCTTGACAAGTTTGCTGAGGCCCCTTGGTTCAAGGTAGAAATATATCCCCTGGTTGAGAACTATTGCTTTACATGATTGTTTTGAACTAATAAAAGTAGCAGTAATAAATAGTAAAACTGAGTTTGCGCCATGGAGATCTTGTGTTAAAATGACATGCCCCATAGCACATGACATCAGCTGCTAAAATGATTGCTGCTTTTTAAAAAAAATAATTTTAATATAATTTAAATAAATTAATAAAATACCAAAATTCATAACTCTTTGATGCTTCAGTATAATTCAGTGTTATTGTATGTCTGTTTTGCTCTGACCTGTTGTTCTGTAATTGTCTTTATCAGACACACACTAACACTGGCTTGTGAAGGCCAACTATTCTGGGTTGAGCTGACACATTAACAAAGAGACAGATGTTGAGGTCAGGAGAGGCCAGACAGCTTAAAATCCAACACTGATTAATTCTCTCCATCTTGCTTTCCTTGTTAATTGAATTAAAAGAAAGAAAGAAGAAAAAGAAAAGAAAAAGTGCAGCTGCAGGAATTTAAACAGAACAAAAATTAAACAAAATGAAATATTTACAAACAAAAAAATAATAATTGTGTATGATCTAACCACACAAATGAGGAAATTAAGGAAATTAATTAATAAAACTACTACAGCCTTTATAGGCAGTCATTAGAGAATCTTCTCTCTCGTTTTGAATGGTTTTGATTGCGCCTACGTAAAAATCCAGGAGCCAATCAGAAGCCGCGACATGCCCATGACGTAGCGATACAGTCTAAACACGGAAGAATGATACGTGGGACGTGGAGAGGTGGGCGATTCCGGGAAAATCTACTGAAACGCAAGCAGAAACTCGTTTATGTTATAGTAATTTTAGTTCTTAGCATGATGACAACATATAGAAATCATTATTGCATTCAAACATAGAATTTGTTAAATAATGTGCAATACGTGCAATGTGTGAGACTGCTGTTACGGTTGAGTGTGAAAGACCTGAAGTTAATGATTTCGTTTTTCCCATTTGGCTTATTGGCTCGTTTGTGTTTAATGTACACGTGTTAACTGATGTGCAGATGGCAGAGATGGAGGACTGTGAAGGGGTGATTGCCACAGAGCGTTATGGCTCTCAGGAGTCATGGAAATACCTGTTGAAGGATGGGAGGATGAAGAGACAGAAGGATGCAGTGGACGGCAGACTGGCGGGAAATTCGATCTCTGGCGTGTTTAAAGTGCGTGACTGACACAGAAAAACATCAAAATCTTTGAAATCCTATAAATAAACTCTCTGAGATATCACTAACTGCTCTCTCCTCTCCCAGAGTGTTTTCCTGCCACAGGGGTATCCTGAGAGTGTCAGTGAGGATTACTTACAGTATCAGCTCTGGGACACTATGCAGGTACATGTCCCATAAATCTGACACCCATGTAATACTGAAGTTTAATTTATCTAAGGGGGGAAAGAGAAAGTAATGAACGCCTAACTTTAGCTATCAGTTTTTTTTTACAAACAGCAGCTAAACTTCTCATATGCCTCTGTTATTAGTAATATAACTTCTAATGCCAACTGCCAAATATGACACTTACAAAGTAATTTAATTTATGAACAAATATAGAAAAGAGAGAAAGTAGGGATTTTTTCTTTTTTATCGTTTTATTTTATTTAATGTATCTCTATTTTTATTTTTTTACACATATCTAGTAATTTTTGACCTGACCATCAGGTGTCAGTCACTCTCAGTGCCAACTGTTGTGCTGATTTGCATCGTATCGTGTAGATGATAGCCAGAGATATTGTCAAAAGCATCAAAAATTGGCAATATTAAGAGGATTTAGTATTTCCAATTAATGTAGACCTTTTACATTCTTCTTATTATTAGGCTTATTATTATTATTATTATTATTATTATTATTAGATTACTTTTATTATTAAATTACATGAAATTATTTCCCCACAATAATTTCATAGTTCATCACCACATGATGAACTGTGAGGATAAGCAAGCAAGTTTCTGATGGGGCTATAGCCCCGTCAAGCCCCGCCCTAGCAGCTTTATGTTAAGCTGCATTAAATTACTTTCCCCCCCCCCCACATCAATCTACACTCCATACACCATAATGGCAAAGCAAAAACAGAACTGTCACAACTTTGTAAATTTATAAAATCTGAAATAAGTATTCAAACCCTTAACTCAGTACTTAGATGAAGCAACAGCCTCAAATCTTTTTGGGTATTATGCGACAAGCTTTGCTCATCAGCATTTGGCAATTATCTGCCATTTTTCTCCTCACCTCTTCACCTCTTAAACTCTGTCAGGTTGGATGGGGGCAGATGCACATTTTGAGGTTTCTCCAGAAATATTTGATTGGGTTCATGACCAGGCTCTGGCTGGGCCACTCAAGGACATTCACAGAGTTGTCTATAAGCCACTCTTGCTGTGTGCTTAGGGTCATTGTCCCTAAACACACTATAGTTTTTGGAAGGTGAACCTTCTGCCCAGTCTGCGGTTCTGAATGCTCTGGACTGGGTTTTCATTAAGGCTATCTCAATATTTTGGTGCACTTAGCTTTTCTTCTACTCCGACGAGTCCCTCAGTCCCTGCCGCTGAAAAACAGCCCCACAGCATGAGGCTGCTACCAGCACACTTTACTTTTTGGATGGTACTCTGGAGGTGATGAGCAGAGCTGGGTTCCTTCAAACATGATGCTTAGAATTGAGGTTCATCAGACCAGAGAATCTTGTTTCACAGAGTCTGAGGGTCCTTTAGGTGCTTTTTTGCAAATTCCAAGTGGGTTTTTGTGTGTCTTCACTGAGGAGAAGAAGAGTCTGGCCACACTGACATAAAGCCCAGATTAGTGGAGTGTTGCAGTGATGTTTGTCCTTCTGTAGGTTCTCCCATCTGCATATATGATCATGGAGCTCAACTAGAGTGACCATCAGCTTCTTGGTCACCAGTTTAGACAAGACCCTTCTCCATCTGTTGCTCAGTTTGGCCAGGAGGCGAGCTCTAGGAAGAGTCCTAGTTGTTTCAAACGTCTTCCATTATGGATAATGAAGGCTACATGCTTCTGTGAACCTTCAATGCAGCAGAATTTTTTCTGAACTCTTCCCCAGATATGTGGCTTGACGCAAACCTGTTTCTGAGCTCTACAGGCAGTTCTTTTGACCTCAGGGCTTGGTTTTTGCTCTGATATGCATTTTCAGCTGTTAGACCTTTTATTAAGATGTGTGTGCCATTCCAAATCATACCCATTCAATTGAATTTGCCACAGGTTAACTTCACTCAAAGTGTAGTAACATCTACAAGCAATATGAATGCTCCTGAGCTAAATTTCAACTGTCCCAGATAAGGGTATGAATACTTATGCAATGGAATCATTTATGTTTTTTATGTATAATAAATTTGCAAAGATGTTAAAAACCTGTTATTTGCTTTGTCATTATGGTGTGTGGAGTGTAGATTGTTGTGGGAAAAAAAGTAATTTAAAGCGGTTTAACATAAGGCTGCAACATAACAAAACGTGAAAAAAAATGAAGGGGTTTGAATACTTCTGCAAGGCACTGTATATATAAAAGCTAAAACAGCTTTGAAATCAGAGGAATAAATTACATTTTAAAATATGTTCAAATAGAAAACACTTATTTTAAATAGTAAAAATATTTCAATTTAATTAAAATAAAAAATAAATAAATGCAGAAGAGTTTTAAAAAACTATTTATTATCTTATCTTGTGGAAAAAGTCATATGTGTTTTTTTGGTTTCTTTGACAAATAGAAAGTTCGAAAGAGCAGCATTTATTTGAAATACAATTTGTCACAATTAAAATGTCTTTACTGTCACTATTTGATCAATTTAATTCATCTTTAAAAGTAATAATTTCTTTAGTTAAAACATCTTACTGACACCCCTGATATATATACTGACATCATAGCACCATGTTTTGTTTTCCAAGGCATTTTCTAGCTCTCTGTCTGGCACACTTGCGACTCAGGCTTCACTGAGGGGTGTTGGGGTTGGAAATCAAGAAGCAACAGTTGCAGCAGCTACAATAACATGGCTGCTTAGGGGTATGTGCACAAATTACTGATGTTTATTTCTTGAATCCATGCTTTTCTAACCATTTTCTCCCTCTTTTTTTTCAGATGGAACTGGGATGCTGGGAAGAATACTTTTTGCTTGGCTCAAAGGGTAATATTTGGCCAGCCATTCAGATTGTGAAGATGTTTTGTTTCATAGTACGTAATTGTGAAATTGTATTTCAGGAGCAAGTTAGATTCTGAAGCCAAAAAATGGAGGTACAGTACACCAATGACTTTAATGTTTTAGTTTAACATTGTAATGTAATACTTTTCATAAATATTTGATATAATAATGTCTTATTTGTCTTTTCAGGCTCTTCGCTGACATTCTTAATGACGTGGCAATGTTCATGGAGATTGCCGCCCCTCATTTCCCTCCTTTTTTCACTCTAATCGTCTGCATTGCTGGGATATTTAAGGTAAAACATTAACCGCATCTTCCTCTAAACGTTAAATCTGTTTGACAGTAAATATCTACAAAAGTTATTATCAGGACAAACTCTTAAGGACTTGTTTTATATGATGGACCCAGAAAAACTTTTACAATTTCTTTCAAAAATAAATTTAAAGAATATTTTATAGAATTTTACGTACACTTTGTTTTATAATTGCTTTGTTTAAATTTTTGTATTGTGTACTAATGTATTGTTTTTTAATGTATAATCTTTGTTTGCCATGAAATAGCCTATGAAGCTGATATGGCAATAAAATTAAATCAAATATGAAATATGACTAAATATCTAGACATATTCCTTTATTTCTATCATTCCAGTCCATTGTAGGAGTCGCGGGTGGAGCAACAAGAGCTGCCTTAACTGTCCATCAAGCTCGCAGAAACAACATGGCTGATATCTCCGCCAAAGATGGGAGCCAGGTTTTTATTCACTTTCTCTCATATGCTTCATAATGGTCAATATGTGTGTCAGTGGTTTCATGTATCAGGGTATCATTTCTCTGCCTTCATGTCCTGACAAGGAAACCCTGGTGAACCTGGCAGGACTGCTGGTCAGCCTGGCCCTCATCCCGCTTGTAACAGATAACCCATTGTGAGTTACACCCTGATATGTAAGCCACGAATCTACATGAAGTGTGTAGCAGATACTGGACTGATTTGTGCTCTTTCATTCAGGTTGACGTTCATCCTGTTCTTCCTGTTCACTGTTCTCCACCTGTTTGCCAATTACAAAGCTGTTCGTTCTGTTGTTATGGAAACCCTTAATGAGGCTCGCTTGTCCATAGTCCTCTATCGGTACCTGCTTAATGGTCAAATGCTCAGTCCAGTGGAGGCCAATCAGAAGGAGCCTGTGTTTTTGTGTATGGCCTTAAAACCTGATCACTTTTAAATGCCTTTCTTGTTCATTTAATATGATTCATTATGCATCTGATTAACAAAACTCTATTCTTCTTTGCAGCGTTTGGAAGGACAGTTCCCATTAAGTTGGGTGTGAGGCTTGGAGACATTGTTCAAGAGTGTGTTTATTTGCTTTTATATTCCTTCACTAAATCAAAACATGTTTTTGTGAAAACAGAATTGACCGTTAAAATGATTTCTTTTCGACGTAAAGGCCAGGAGAACTGCAACTGGCGTTGAAGAACAACAGCAAACCATATCTCATTGGAATCAAAAATGGTACAAACCTTCCCAATTCTGCTATATAAACAGAGGTCAGACATGATCTGAAATGACATTTAGGGAATTAACTATGACTCAGCCAGAACAGCAATGACACACTTTTTTTTTTTTCCAGGTACTGTCTGTGTTTGCCTGGGAAGTGATGCTTCTGTGCATGATGAAATCATGGCAGCTTGTCAGGCCTTGTGTCTTCGTGCTGTGCTGCACAATGATTCCTCGCTGGGTGGTGCACTCAAGCAGCTTTCCAACACTAAGGGTAAGCACTTATAAAAGAACGACCTTCATTTCATATTTATCTAGATATCTTTAGACACTTGCTGGTCAAGGTATGGTAGTCGCTTTTCTTTAGACCTTAAGTCAGGTTAGACACCAAATTAAAATGAATGCAGATGAAAGCAAGGCTGACAGTTGAACAGTCGCTATGTTGTTAATCTATTGAATGCACTGTACTTTTGTTCTTTCTCAGACTTGTTTTCATTTTTCAAAAATTACATATGGTGCCACCCTAAGGTCTCTGACACGGTGTTTTATTTTCCAGACCCATGGGAGTTAGTATCACAGAGTCATAAGATGATTAATCAAATTTTCCAGACATTCCTAAAAGGTAAAAGTAATGCATGTTGTAATAAAATTTTGCACTGAGAGACTAAAAAAAAAAAATCATTTTTTGTAACCCCCTTTTTTTTTGTCTATCTTTATTAGAACTGGATCAAACAAAGTGGCAAACAGACCGGACACTACTGGACTGGAACGAGTGGCGCGTGGAATGGAGCAAAAAGAGAAGCTGAATGAATTATGAAAGAAATAGATGGATGTTTTGGTTTCGACTGATATTCACTTTAAAACATCTGTCAGTTTTAAATGATTGCAAGAGCTCAGCTGCAGAGCTGAAGGTGTGCAGATTTATGCCAGTGTCTTAAATATACCGTACAAATAAAAACAAAGAGGATAACAGGGTTGGAGCAGCGAATCATGTATTCCTATAGTCAATGGTGGGGTCTGACTCCAGAAGCTTATGCAACTGTTTAAAATTTTGGGGTCAGTAGAATTTTTTTTTTTTTTTTGAAAGAAATATTCAGCAAGGTTTCATTAAATTCATCAAATGTGACAGTAAATATATTAATATTTCAAAAGGTTTGTTGTAAATAAATGCTGTTCTCTTGATTTTTTTATCAAAGAATCCTGAAGAAAAATATTAAGTGACAAAATTGCATTCAACAACGATAAGAAAAGTTTCTTAAGTGATTTCTGAAGGATCATGTGAGTGATGACTGCTGAAAATTCAGCTTTGCATCACAGGAATAAATTACATTCAGTTTATATTGAAATAGAAACAGTAATTGTAATAATATTTTACAACCATACTGTTTTTACTGTATTTGTGATCAAATAAATGCAGCCTTGGTGAGAACAAGAGATTGCTTTCAAAAACATTTTAAAATATCTTACCAACCTTGAACTTTTTAACAGTAGTGCATGTGTTTTTTATTGTATGCTTTTTTTAATGCCAAAAAATAAAACAAAATAAAAAAGCCACACAAATGAAGAAAAGAAAGCTGCTGTAAATACAATATTGAAAACAAGAATCCAGTGGAACACTGCTCTTCGCTCAATTAGAATTTTACCACATATTGTCATTTTAAAAATGTATGATAATACACATTTCAGCTACATCAATGATACTGATTTTGATAGTAATCAAAAATTCAGTTTGATGGAAACATTTGGGAACATATGTGACCCTGGACTTAAGTCGCTGGGGTATATTTGTAGCAATAGCCAAAAATACATTGTATGGTCAAAATGATCCATTTTTCTTTTATGCCAAAAATCATTAGGATATTAAGTAAAGATCATGTTCCATAAGATATTTAGTAAATTTCCTACCGTAAATATATCAAAACATAATTTTTGATCAGTAATATGCATAGCTAAGAACTTCATTTAGACAACTTTAAAGGTGATTTTCTCAGTATTTTGATTTTTTTGCACTCTCAGATTCCAGATTTTCAAATAGTTGTATCTCAGCCAAATATTGTCCT
>JAFVLL020001014.1:0-16063 GCA_021397915.2 Tor tambroides | reverse complement strand
ACTTCCATAGTAGGAAAAAAAATTACTATGCAAGTCAATGGTGCTCCAAAACTGCTCTGTTTCTCACATTCTTCAGAATATCTTCCTTTGTGTTCAGCAGAACAAAGACATTCATACAGGTTTGGAACTACTTGAATGATGACAGAATTTTCATTTTTGGGTGAACTATCCCTTTAAAGTTAAAAACATCTTGATGGATTTGTTTCTTACAAACATGCAGCTTTTGTCTTCTCAAGACTGATGGACTGGAGTGGTGTGGATTACTTGTGATGTTTTTATCAGCTGTTTGGACTCTCATTCTGACGGCACCCATTCACTGCAGAGGATCCATTGCTGAGCAAGTGATGCAATGCTACATTTCTCCAAATCTGTTGAAGAAACAAACTCATCTATATCTTGGATGACCTGAGTGTGCCTAGTTTTTGTTGGTTTGTTTTTAAAGCAAATTTTCACTTTTGAGTACACTGTTCCTTTAAATATAAACAATAGTAATGGTGGTTTTGCATCAGTCTAGCCAGATTGTAGTTATTCTGAAAACTTTCTGAAAATTAATCTTCACCACAATCTTTGGCGTTCATGTTTATTGGTTCAAGACCGGTAGGCTTTAGGGTCCAGATTTTTCCATTTTAAGATGAAATGTAGGCATTGGATCTATGCAAGCCTGTCTATGCGAAAGCGGTGTCACAAATGTCAGTAAATTTAAATTTACAGTGTGCATTGCTCAAAATCATGCATAACAACTCATGTCTGCATTCTCCAGTAAAGTCGAGTCTATTTCTGTCATGTTTTAATCAAATAATCTTGCGACTGCGGGAAATGCACACCTCTGATTTCACAGTTATTGTGCTCCTGCCTCGAGCCTAGTTTGAAGGTACAAAAACAAAACACACTGTCATGCTTGTCATCACCAACTACTGAATACATTTTCTCAACTCATTCTCTCGTTACACATCCGGACCCCTTTTTCCCAGCCAGCTCAGATGTGTTCATTGTTTCCAAGCATTCATCTCTTGGTTTGAGGATATATATTTTCATGCACCAGTGATGGTTATGGAAACAGGCTGGTGTTTATTGGCTGGCCACACAATACATCTCACTGTAAGATTAAGGACCCCGAGTGTGAAATCCAGCCTCTCTCGACTATAATTCAGATCAGAAATATGACAATATAAAGAAATTCAGGTTCAGTCACCTTCAGGGCTTTCTAGATTCAGTCAGATTCTACTATCCATCAAAGGGACTTTGTATGCATTCGGTTAGATTTCAATAGATTAGGTTGTCAGGATTTTTATTCAATTATAGGCCTACTTTGTTTTCAAGTGCTATTTGTACTTCGTTAGTTTATTTTTAATTTGGTTTAAATCGCTACAGTTATAAAGCATACATACTACTCATTACATTTAATTAAATATTTGATTCCTTGGTTTTTCTAAATAAATACATAAAAATTGTGATGTGCGATTCGTGAATCGTCCGATTCTTTTCTGGATCCAAAAATGGACTGAATGATTCGTTTTGAACTGGGCTGTGTTTCTCAAAAACGGCACAAGCTTACAGTAGATCATATAAACTATTATATTTCAATAAAACATCTCATTCCCTGGGGTTTCTAAATATATGAAAATACTGATGTGTGATTCGTCTGACTGATGATACGTTCATGATTTAAACTGGGCTGCGTTTCTCAAAGGCATCACAAGCTTACAGTGAGCAGATTGTAGAAACTCTTAAATTTCAATAAACATTTTGATCCTTGGTATTTCTGCATAAATACATAAACGTTAGTGAGTCAAGAGAACCGGAAGTAATTGAAGGTAGGCTTTATGAAGTTGTACAAGATAAGAGGACTGATGGAGCGACACGTGAGTAAAATAAAAAATCACCCAATGCAGCATAAACATATTCACGACTGTTTTTGAATCGCTTTAATAAATATACTTTATTAATATCATGAAAGAAAAGTTAAAGACTTTATTGTCAAGGAAAAAACTTATTTAGGTTGTGTGTATAAATGTGGCTGCTGTAAAAGACCATTGTAAATAATGACTTTTGATACTAAAGTATTAAAATGTTTTATATACTATCTTTTATACTAAATTAAAAGGAATTTAATAGGGTTCAACTTTATCTGGGTATCTGTACTCCAACTCAAGTGCAGGAATTGTTTACTTTGTCCACCTAATATATAAATGTATTTACACACACACACACACACACACACACATATATATATATATATATATATATATATATGAAGAGTTCATTTGCAAAAACAGATAACTTTTCAAAAATCATGTTTTTTCATTGTGCTTTCCATTTAATCTCAATCAAATTGCAGTTGGGTTATTTTGATTAGGTTAAAAAATAACTAAAAATACAGCTGACACAATAAAACATGATAAAATAATAAAAAAACATGATTTGTGAAAATTTACAAAAATGGAGTTATCTGTTTTTGCAAATAAACTCTTCATATATATATATATATATATATATATATATGTACATACAAACACACACACACACACACACACATACATATATATATATATATATATATATATATATATATTAGTGCTGTCAAACGATTAATCGCAATTAATCGCATCCGTATAAACAATAAAAGCTTTTGTTTACATTATATAAATGTGTGTACTGTGTATATTTATTATGTATATATAAATACACACATACAGTATATATTTTGAAAATATTTGCATGTATTTACATGTATATATTTATATTAATATAATTTATATTATATAAAAATCTATTTAATATATAAACATAACATTTTTCTGAAATATATACATGCATGTGTTTGTATTTATATATACATAATAAATATAACATGATTAAAAACATAATATCTCAAATATAATATATATTTGACATTATATACGGTAATATATATATATATATATATATATATCACCGTATATAATATCAAATATATATTATATATAAATTGTGTGTGCATATATACCCAGCGGCCTCAACTAAAAGTGTTTATAAATAAAGTATTAAATGTTAAAATGTGAAAGATTCGCTGCAGTTAAGATTGGCTCCGTCAGTCAGTGTTTTAAGGTTTATCAAACATTTTGCGGCCCCTGCACCGCACAACAACAAGCAGGCGTTTGAGACTGCAGTTCACTCAGAAGCTGTTTATACAGAGATCCTCCAAAGAAACGAAGAGCAGCTGAGTCCTGTGGGTACGGTGGATGCTGTACAAATTCAGAGCGTAGAGGCTCCCGTGATGCTGCGGTTAAGCAGACCCAGCAGCGCGCCGATCGATCGCTTATAAATTGTTGATCAATGGCCGTGTGCAGACTCTCTCAAACGATCTGGACTGATTCTCGTGAGACGCAGAGAGAGGCAGTGCATCTGAATCAGAGAGCTGAGACGCATGAGCGAATCTCTCTGTGTAATGTCGCAGTGCTCTGAAAGGCCCGTTACCACCATCAGCGGCGGCTAATGTAGAAAGACGAGGCCTGTCTGGAGCAATCTCAGAGCTCTCAGCTCTTTTTACACCGAAAGAGAGACTAATAGAGCCGCTCAATGAGAACGAGAGAGAGGGAGACTCGAGGGCTATGCTTAAAAAACACAGAGAGAGAAAGTTAGATGGGATGAAGTGACAAGAAAATGGAGGTTAAATGAGAGAGAGAGAGAGAGAGCCAGAGCTGGATGGGCTGCTGAAAGAAAACGTGAAATAGGTGCATATTGAATGTGCAGTCTTTTATATAATATTATTTAGAAATAAATGCAAAAATGGGTTCATTCTCACTGTCATTTGATCTCAATTGAGCGATATAATAATATATATATATATATATATGTGTGTGTGTGTGTGTATATTATTGATTATATTGCATTATAATATTTCAAATACGCACGACATAGAAGATAGAGGTAAACAGTTTTTAATGATCCACACAGAGGGTAAAATACAGAAGGCAGGCAGGAGACATATGTAATCCACAATAGACACCAACATCAAACGAAGGCAAACAGAATAGACTCCAAATAAAATAGGGTTGCTAACGAGGGGCAGACAGGTGAGGATGATAAACAAGACACAGGTGAACTAACGCCCTGCGTCCCAATGTCCATACTATCCATCCTAAATAGTATGTGAGATCAGAATAAGTGTGTCTCAAAGCATAGTATGTTGAAAAGAGTATGCCAAAAGTCCCCGGATGGTCTACTATTTCAGGTCGATTTCTGAAGTGTGGATCCGTGCACACTCTAATGGCTAAAATTGCCCACAATCCATTGCGCTTTGGCGAAGGATTCGGTCCAGAACTACAAACATGAATAAAACGCGTTAGAAAAACTACAAACGTGGCGGATGTCCGCGATCGACGGTTAGGTAGAGAGGTTTACAAAAAGGGGTTTGAGTTACTAATAATCAACATTTAACCTGGTAAAATATATATATATATATATATATATATATATACATTTATTGTTATCTGTTCTATATTTCATCTGCAACAGCAATGTGAACTTTTATAAAAATCCATTTGGTTGTTAACTTTTAAATGCATCATTATACAGAAAATATGAGCAGAGTTCTCCGCATGAAAGACCCGCGACTGGAAGATCAACGAGCTACTTCTTTTCTCTCCAATACGGTAGGAAGTTAAATTAAATGTGGAGAATGTTAACTGTGACAGGATGATTGACAGGCCAGTTTACACTGACAGGGTGCATGTAACAGATGCGACAGAGGGGTCCGTTAAAGACGCAATTGTGTGACGTGATAGTATGTCCCAAAGCTTGCCTACTCTTCTGCTACACACTCAAAAGTGTGTACTTTTTCTTCACCAAAAGAGTACATACTTTAAGGGCGTAGTATAGGCACACTGGGACACGGCGACACTGAACACACGGGGGAAGAATACACGACAAAATGTCCATGGGTGTGACATATTGATTATTATATTGCTGAAGCGAGATCAAATGACAGTATGAATGTGTGTGTGTGTGTGTGTGTGTATAAAACACAATTTTTATATATATTTTACGTGATTATAATATATATATATATATATATATATATGTAGTTTAAACAATTAGTTCGCAATAGTTTATGTATATATTTTTAAATATATATATATATTTAAAATGATTAATATATATATATATATATATATATATATTCAATGTTTAAATATATTTTGTTTTATAATATTTAATATTTGATTTATAAAAAATACACGTTATATAAAACAAATAATATATATTTTTATATATTTTGTTATATATATATATATATATATATATATATTCATAATATATGTTATATTAAATTTTCAGTTATTTATATTATTGAAAATTGTATATATTAGTAAGGAATTAACAATGAATATATATATATATATATATATATATATATATAATGTACATTTTTAAATAGATTTTATATATAAGAATTGTATATTTTATTTATAATATTGATTATACAGTGGATATAAAAAGTCTACACACTCCTGTTAAAATGCCAGGTTTCTGTGATGTAAAAAAAAAAAAGAGACCAAGATAAATAATTTCAGAACTTTTTCCACCTTTAATGTAAACTATGTACAACTCAATTAAAAAAAACAAACTGAAATCTTTTAGGGAAGATTGCTTAATTCTGAACACAGCCACATCTTTAGTTATAAGAGGGTGTGCACATATGCAACCACATTATTTTAGTTTTTTTTTTTTTTTTTTTACTCCCCCTTTCCTAAAAGATTTCAGTTTGTTTTTTAATTGAGTTGCACAGGTTATAGTTTATATAGTTAGCATCAAAGGTGGAAAAAGTTCTGAAATGATTTATCTTGGTCTCATTTTTTTACACCACAGAAACCTGCCATTTTAACAGGAGTGTGTAGACTTTTTATGTCCACTGTATATATAAATATTAGTAAAAAATGAACAATGTGTATATCTATATAAATAAAATGTTCACTTTTTATATTTTATATGTTTAAAAATGTAAAATTTTTTTGTTTCTCTCTATCTCTCTATATATATGAACAGCATATATATTGATTATTATATCGCTCGGTTAAAATCAAATAACAGTATGAAGGTATCAGTTACATCTGGCAAATCAAAACGCTTAATGAAGGAGGATAAAGTAATGGACAGACATCACACGTGAAAATAAGAGCTCAGTCCAGTTTTCTAATGAAAAGATGAAAGTGCATTATATGCATGCAGCCTGCGGTCAGTGCATCTAAATCCAGCAAAAATACACTGCAATTAAAGAGCCGGAACGCTGGGAATCAATGAGAAATGCTCTTAAGGTTTGGGAAGAGGTGAAACAAATTCATCAAATAATGTTTGGTAAGTGGTTTCGTTCTGCGGGCGGCAATTTATCATCGTTACCGGGCGAATCAGGAGGGAAGGGAATCAAGGTAATTGGGGTGGAACGCTGCCTTTAAAAACACCTCGAACCCACAGACTGTGTTATTCCCTCCTGACAGCAGGAAACTTTGCTCCGGTGCTGGACTTACTTTACTCCACAATAAATTCAATCTGCTTTTCAGGTAAATGTTTTGGTTGTGCAGGGAAAAGCTTCAAAAAGTTAACCTGCTACTCCATTTACAGGTGTGTGTAAAATCATAAACGACATCAGATTCAAATCTCAGGTGTTTCTCAATGAGATTTAATAGAGAACAAATCAAAACTTTCGCTTCTCAGATGTTTCACTTGTAAATTGTTTTTACTTTTAATTGTTCTTGTTGCTTGTGCAATGGATAAATAATTTATTTGCTAAACAGTTAAAAAAAATAACATTTAAATTAAATCACAGATGTTACCCAAATAAAGCCTTTCATAGAAAAAAATAAGTCATATATTGAAGTGAGTAGCTGTTTTTGTCACTTTTCTGAGGAATAAGGAAGATTTTGTATTTTATTTTGTAAAGATGTTTTCTTTGGATTGTTTGACTACTACTTAAAAGAGAATAATGGGAAATATTACATAAATATTACATTACTGCAAGCCAAATTTCACATAAACAAAAATTTACTGCCTCAAAACCGATTTAAAATGCATCACAGTTTCCATATAAATATTTGGCAGCACAACTGTTTTCAACGTTGATTATAATCAGATAATTTTTTTTGTATATATATATATATATATATATGTATATATATATATATGTATGTATATGTGTATTTATATGTGTATCTATATGTGTATCTATCTATCTATATGTGTGTGTGTGTGTGTGTGTGTGTGTGGTTGTGTGTGAATGTGTGTGTATATATATATATATATATATATATTTATTTATTTATTTTTAACATTAACAAGTCATCAGATTATGAGACACAGGTCTTGTATTCAGTATTTCAGATGCTTATCAGTAGATGTTAGATGTTGGAAATGTGACCTCTCATGTTTATGTGAGTGGGATTCAGGGGACGGCTTATCACTCATCTTTAATGAAGCTACTAAGTTTGAAGGTCCTCTCTGAGAGCGTTTTAACCTTCCTCTGAGCTCCTGCTGTTGACTGCCTCATGCTGTGTTTGTCTCTGTCCTGTAGGGGCCGCTGTGAAAACAGCATGCTGGGATACTACAGACACACAGCAGCTCCATCAGCCCAAGGAATAAAGAGCCTGAATCAGATGGACTTCAGACAACTGTTACCAGATCAGTGAGTGTATCCCTTCATTGACATGATAAACAGATTACACTCTCCTGAAAGTGTTGAGTATTAAGACAGTACAACAGCAGGGTATATAGACAGAAGAAAATGCAAACATGAGCTAGATGTTTTCTGCTACATCTGTGGGCATTCTACAGTATGCAAACAGTAACAGAATATTACAAAATTTGTGAAAAAAGCATATTTATTTATGTAATTGTAGAATTCTTTAATATGGAATATTTAAACAAGTTAAATTATCTATTTTGAACTTTTTACGTTTAGATATGTGCATTCAATTCTTACTTTGTGAGAAAAAAACTGTTTTATTAATATACATTTTTTATTAATATTTTTGAAGACAGCACCATCAGAATAGGTAATATTATGTCTTTTTTTTTGCAAATCAACATTTTTTTTTTTTAAGATGCAGGGCTATGTAATATAGCTATTTACATTTGCAGCCTTTGATTCGATAATTGCAAGTGTTATTTTAGTATCACTGACATGCTATTATTGTTTTTATTAATATTTTTAATCAGTGTTTATGTTTATATTTTCCATTTTCATTTTTATTTTAGTTAAAGCTTTAAAGATTTTGTGTTTTGGTCATTTTTAATATATTTTTAATATATATTTCTATATATTTTATAGATTTTATTTCAGTTTTCGTTATTTTAGTACAAGTTAAGCTAAATAATAAATAAGCTAAAATAATAATATTTTGCCTTGAAATTATTATTTTTTTTTCAGTTATTATTTTTTTGTGTCAATTAACACTATTTTTATGCTTTCAGTTTCAGCTTTAGTTAACTAATATAACCCTGATGATTGCACCAAGCTACATCTTAACTGCTGTTTTATTTCAATGAATTGTGCAGCCCTATTTATCTATTGTAATTTTGAACTACATTTGATTTTGTTGATTATTAGTGAACACCCAGGGGTTCACAAACCTCTCACTAGGTAGCTTTTTTTTTTCTTTAGCAAGAATGTGCTTATGCATTGCATAGTTCATTAATTGAGTGCAATTAAATTGTGAAATTATAAAAAAAAAAGATTGCATTATGATTAACAAAAATGAACAAGCAGCAAAAATCATTTTTTGAATGTAGACGAGCTGAAAGCTGACAGACCAGCACTGAATGCCATAAAACTCTTTAGATTTCACAGGGTCTTTAAAGTGATTTACGAGCGATTATCGAGGCTTCACGATGGTGTTAGACAGATAATCTGGGTTCAGTCTCTGCTACCGAAAGAAAGAGCAAAACAACAAATCGTTGTTTACCGCCAGAATCCACTCAGTGACCATGGCAACCTCATTCCCGCCAAACAGCTGACCTGATGTAGAGGTCAAATGGTTCGCTGCGTTACATCAGCGCGGAATTTTCAATCTTCTCCACGACTGACGGATTCCAACGCGCCGAAACGGAACAAGGAACTCGTTTTGATACCTGTTCTGGAGATTTGTTTTCCACTGTAATGAAAAAAAAGCTCAGATAATGGAATAGCTTAATATATATTGATTTTATAATGTTGTGGAAAGGTTGTTTGCTAATAAGAACCGAATTGGTTTCTTTCTCGCCGTCTGGCCTCCGCCAGGCAATCAGAAATAGCCATGTGGATCTGTGGAGGAATTTAGCCTTCTGGCGCACACGTACACACGCGCAATTTATCTCGGAGCAAATGGAAAAGCACTGAGAGAGAAAATAATTTCATCACGCCGTCCTCAGTGGTTCCGAGACGAGGAATTCTGCGAATTCACCAGGGGTGAAATATTATCACAGTTTAACAGCGACGCATGAGATGATTCACTGTACAACCCAACACGCTTAAACAACAGATGGACCTGAAACACAGAGACAGAGGATATATATAGACATGAAGTTTGTGTTTAAGATGTGAGTCTATGAAACAGATGCCTTTTTCAATTTTTAAAGTTGTATTTAACTTTATGTAAAGTAGTGATATTATATTGTGATGTACATCTAAGTGAAACAGATCAACAATCGACTTTCACTCAATTATAAGAAAGGGGAGGAGTTTAGGAGTACTAAATGGGGCAGGGATTTATGGTAAGTTGACACGACAATGATTCTGCTAAAAACTTTGCACTTTTAAAAAGTGTCAAAACGATCCCCATTCACATGGATCCATCAAAAATGACTAAAAATGCTGTAGTTTGCACGCCAGGCCAAGACGTTAATGCTATAGTTTTCAAAAACTTGTACTTTGAAACCCGTTTTCTAACATTTGCATTTTCAACGCATGAATAGTTTTCTGTTTTTAGTTGAAAATGGTGCTCCCTAAATGACTGGAGAAGTTTTGTATATGTCACCATGAAAGAAGTTTCACTAGAAGAATGACTTATGATTTTTTACTCAAATTACAAGGTCAAAATTAAAATAAATAAATAAATAAACATGGATGGACTGTTCACAATAAGATGCATAAACATATAAGATAATAGTAACATAATAACATGCATTAAAAATGGATCACATCCATGTAAAATCATGTTGATTGTTATATATTTGTTATTTATATTTAGTGCATTGTGGCATCTCACACTAAATTAATACATTTTAATATATGAAACAAGACATTTTTCTAAGTAGGAAGACTTTGTTTCTTCTTTAGAACAGATTTGGAGAAATTTAGGTATTATATCACTTGCTCAGCAATGAATGCTCTGCAGTGAATGGGTGCCGTCAGAATGAGAGTCCAAACAGCTGATAAAAACATCACAGTAATCCACACCACTCGAGTCCATCAGTTAACATCTGGAGAAGACAAAAGCTGTGTGTTTTGTAAGAAACAAATCCACCATTAAGATGTTTGTAACCTCAAACCTCAAATACTTAAAACAGTGCTTTCTCCTGTGAAAAAGTCACCCTGTCTGAATCTGCACAGATCGAACATTTAGGAGCGAAAACAGACCAAAACAGTTTTTGCTTCTTAAAAACATGCAGCTTTTGTCTTCTCCAGATGTTAACTGATGGACTGGAGTGGTGTGGATTACTTGTGGATTATTGTGATGTTTTTATCAGCTTTTTGGACTCTCCTTCTGACGGCACCCATTCACTGCAGAGGATCCATTGGTGAGCAAGTGATGCAATGCTACATTTCTCCAAATCTGATGAAGAAACAAACTCATCTATATCTTTGATGGCCTAATGGTGAGTAAATCTTTAGCAAATTTAAAATTTTAGGGTGAACTATTCCTTTTGCATCTTTATTTCATGTTCAGTTTTGTCACACAGTTAAATGTTTATCCCCACAGATATGTAATTTGCGTTTGTACTGCACACCTGCTGTAATTAAGAGCAACACGCGCCTGCCGACGAACACCTATGATTTAATGTGTCAGCTCAAACGGGACTGGCGCGGCCCTTAACGACTTCAAACCAGACTTCACACACTGCTCTCATTTACATATTAATGACATTTTCATGCTACGTTTCCCTTTACGCAGTTTCACTAACCGCGGAGAGACAGTGGAAGAGAATAGAAGAAAAGGCCGACGCATAATAACAAGCTGTAAAACGGCGAAGGTAGCTGTGAACACAATCATAATTGCACGCTGGTGAATTACGTGGCCCCCCGAGCGCCTGGTGAGCTGTGAATGTACTGCAGATGTAGACCAGCAATAAAAACAATAACAGAAGAGTAGTGCGAACGGTCGCAGATAAACGCGAGTGGCGACTAGCATGTGGTTTAAATATGAATGAGGGGCTGTTGGCGTGTTTCTGATAACAGTAATCCACAAAACACAGCTTTCCTGCTGTGTGATAAAGAAACTAATTCAAGGGAGGAAAAAGTGCTGAATATAAAGCAGAAAACAAATAACTCTACAAGTAGACTATTATACTTTACTTGCAGAAGTGTTAAAGCTTTCCTTGGTTTACTATGGTCATATACTTTTCTTAATTGTACAGTATACAATTAAGATTCTCTCTTTGTCAAAGATAATTTATTCAAATTAGATGAATGAGCCATATGTGCTATTATTGGCTACACTTTAATTGAGTACTAAAGTATGTAAAATTTCCCAATTAACAGGTTGTTAAACTGTTTTTATCGATGTATATTTTATTTTAATAGTATTTATATAATACATAAATGTTTAAATGTGTAAAATAAATGTATTTATTTTAGTAGTATTTATGTAATATTTATTACGGTTTGTATAGTGTATTTTATATAACAGTATATTTTAGTTTAAGATAGCTTTGACATTTTAATACTTTTAAAAATATTTATATAGTTTTAATTACTTCTTTTGTAGTTTTAGTGTTAAAATCTGAAAATCTCTAAAATCTAGTAATTTCTAAGTTTGCATTTTTTGTCTAATATTTATATTAGACAAAAATATAAATAATAGATGAAAATGATATATTACTACTATACTTTTCTTGCATAATTGTAAGCTTTCTGTGGTTTATATGATCATTTATTTCAAACTTTTTATACATTTTTTAACTAATTATACAGCATAAGTGTTCAAAACCACTCTTTGTCATAGATAACTTATTAAAATGAATATAATAATAAATTAATAGATAATTTCAGCTCTAAAATCTGACTGAATAAGACGTGTGCCATTTGTGGCTGCACAAATTAATAATACATTTGTAAATTAATAATATTTTAATAAAATAATATATTTGTTAATAATTGAATTTATTTTAATCATATTTAATTTGAATAATACTGAATATTATTCCATTAATAATATTTATTGCACTTTAATTGAATTCTAAATTATGTAGCAAGTTGCAAAGTTGCTTGGCAAGCGTAAGCAACCTAGAGTTATGCTAATGAACTGATATAACCAATTGCTTTTTGAAAATTTCTATAAATTAGCATAAATTGCATTTATTTACAATATAAAGTCGACTATGTCATAACTGATATGCCAATTTTTTAAGACCTCTAAATGAACAAATTAACCAAAGCTTTGCTAAAAAACTGATTGCTTAGACTTTTAGTGTAATTGTACAAACGTCCAGCTTCAGCTGCTGCTTCATGTGTCTTTTTGCTTTCAAATCTTGACCGATTTTGATCAAGTAAACATCAGAATAACTGCAGTCATATTTCCAGATGAACTCTTACTGGACTGAAGCAGCTCAGCTTTACTTGATTCTCCATCAATCATTTTTTAGAAAAATCAGTGCATCTCAAATCTGATCATCAGGATCTTTAGAGGAGCGTTTGTTGCATTGGATTGCATAGCATTATATGTTTGGATCATTTACATCTCATCTTATGGAGATATAGAGTGACAACTGATATTTAGATCATTTTATGTCAGTATCTTCTGTACCGTTATAAAGATCTCACTGATTTACAATATAAGCATCAGAATTTCGTCACTTTTTGTCCATATAAATATCAGCATCTGCTCCAAATTGCATATTTATGCTCAATTTGGGCCTCTGAATAAAGTTGAGCAGGTTTTTCCTCAATATTCTCACTATATCAGACTATATGAGTCATAAAAGCCTGATGGATCAAATATGATACTCAACAAAAAACACATATGCAAACTTTTCTTTTAGATATTTTGTATTCATTTTCTGAAACAAACCTCTGCCTTTTTGCTTTATGATTTTCTCAAAGTAACTCTGAAAGGCAAGAGGAGCAAAACTTAGTGAAAACTTTGAGTGTTTGAATTCATGCAGGTCACAGCAGACGTTAATCAGACTCTGTCTCTCTTGGCCACATGCTGATTTACCTGATCTGCCAATCTCTCCAACCTATTTATCAATACTTAACTGAGGAGAGACGCCGTCATTTCACAGGTCAATTCACTCTAATTATGGCGTGGCGATTTAATCTGCCTTTAAACAGCCAGACGGACACTTTAGAAAAATTTCATTAACCTCCCAATTTTCAATCTCTTCTCTTTATTAGACGGGGCATCCTGCTACCGCTGGTGAACAAAAGTGATTTAGATCAGACAGACAGAAGGAAAACAAGGCCAGCGTTTCAAAACCGCTCTGTGCAGACAGCATTTTAAGGCCTCAGACGCCAAAGCTTTTCCAAAAGGAGAGCAGAATAATGAAGATACCTTTAAAAAACTTAAATAAGCGGCACAGCATGTTTTCTTCAGAGAATGCAATCCCACAATGCAATGCAACAATGCATTGTTTTTTAGAGGCCATTTTGATCTTAATGCACCCATTAAATCTTGCGTTTTTTTCCGTCAGGCTCCAAGGGTCATGCAGGTAATCAGGTAATTTGTAATTTGTGTAATTTAAAGCGATTTGCTAGTGATTTCTTCTTGATTGGCATTTCAGTCCTATTGTCAATTGAAGTCACGTGACGGGTCAGGAGAGCCACAACGGTAACGCTCAAGTTCAGAAAAGTGAGCGATTTTGCATTTGTCTGTGTCAAACCTGATAAGCACGGCCTGACTCTTCCTCATCGTGCCGCTGCGCTTGTCGGATTTTTAATTGAATTTCCAGTGGAAGTCTTATCGGACGCTCATATACCTGATTACCTGCGTGACCCTTGGAGCCTGACAGCAAAAATCGCAAGTCTGATTGCTTTGAAAGCTAAGCAATAATGATAGCGATTCTTGACTCAGTTTTTATGTTCCTATATGTATGAATTTGTATTATACAGTTACGTATTTAATATAAATCATGCAATGGTTAAGAGCTCAGTAGCATGAACTGTTATTTACTTTACAAATGCAGTATAAAAATAAGCATGATTTGGTCCATAAAGCTCATAAAAATATGATTACATATATTACAGAGGTGCTGCAGTGAGGCTGATGCAGGGTTATTATAGTTAACTAAAACTAAATTATGGAAAAAAAAAACATTTTTCATTACTTAAAATAAAATAAACACTTAAAAGCCCTTATTTTATTTCAGATGGCTGCCAAGGCGAAGTACTAAAATAAGTAAAACTAAATAAAATAAAAAATAATAAAAAACAATATAGACATATTAAAAACACAAAAACTTTAACTTAACAAAATTACCATAAAATTATAAAGTGAAGCCTGAAAATTAAAGTGAAAATATAAAAATACAATCTAATTCAAAATATTAACAAAACTTTGATAGCCTATCAATGATACTAAAATAACACTGGACTAATGGGTAAATTTTCTTGTTAACTTCTTGTGAAGTGATTATATCATCACCTATTCCTAACCAGTGTTATTTTAGTATTATTTATGTACTATTTTAGTATTTATTGATTTTCAGCTTTTTTATTATTATTACTTTATAATTGTTTTAATTTATTTTTATTGCAGATTTAGTAATATTAGTACTTCAAAATAAACCTATTTCATTTCAGTTAGTTGCCAAGGTAACATATCTTATTAAGTTTTAGTTATTTTTTTATTTTTTTTTAATTTTTTATTTTATTTCTATATAGCTTCAATTTATTCTTATTTCAGTTTTAGTTTTAGCAATTTTAGCACTTCAAATGAAGCTTATTTTATTTCAGTTGAATGCCAAGGCAAAATTTCATATTATGTTTTAAGTTTTCCATGTAATATTTATAGTTTAGTAGTTTTAACTAATAACAGCACAGTTCCCAGTGCCCTTGCGGTGACCTCAGGACCGTGCAGCACCTGCAGTAATGCAGATTGCGAGGCGGGTTTGAACCGGTCTGTGGGGTTTGTGTTTTCCTGCTGTGTGGAGGCTAATTGGCTCCGCCCCCTGAGCAGATGTTAACACCGCACCCCCTCTGACCTCTCACACCTGTTTCAATTAAACGCCGTCACCTCGTACCCGCGCCCGCCGAGCTGAGACTGACACACACACACACACACACACACTCAGTGATGTAGTTCAGAGGCGCTCAGCCATACGCTCTTCTAATGACTCGAGATGTCAATCAAAAGTGTTACAC
Organism: Tor tambroides; assembly: GCA_021397915.2. Taxonomy (NCBI): domain Eukaryota; kingdom Metazoa; phylum Chordata; class Actinopteri; order Cypriniformes; family Cyprinidae; genus Tor; species Tor tambroides. The sequence goes on along the minus strand of JAFVLL020001014.1, from coordinate 534 downwards.
ACACAAAACAAGTGATGAATTGAAGAGATTTAACAACAAAATACTGCTCTATCACACAAAGCTACACATAATTCCCAAAAGCAAAGTTTCTTGTGTGTATGTGTGTGTTAAGTATTTCTTTTAAAATATATATAAAAACTATATATATATATATGTCCTGAATTCCGGAAATGTTGGGACGTTTTTTTAAATTTGAATAAAATGAAAACTAAAAGACTTTCAAATCACATGAGCCAACATTTTATTCACAATAGAACATAGATAATATAACAAATGTTTAAACGGAGAAATTTTACACTTTTATCCACTAAATGAACTCAAAAAAGTTGGCACGGGGGAAACAAAGGGCTGAAAAAGCAAGAAATTTTGAAAAGATTCAGCTGGGAGAACATCTAGCAAGTAATTAATTTAATTGACATCAGGTCTTTAACATAAAGGCATGTCTTAGAGAGGCAGAGTCTCTCAGAAGTAAAGATGGGCAGAGGCTCTCCAATCTGTGAAAGAGTGCGTAAAAAGATTGTGGAATACTTTAAA